>BSBK01005283.1:450000-734021 GCA_027943335.1 Chamaecyparis obtusa | reverse complement strand
ATATATATGTGTGTGTGTGTGTGTGTGTGTGTGTGTGTATGTATGTATGTATATGGTAGCCACCATAGAGGTCATGATCGTCACATATCGAGGTCATGACATCCACCGTACTAGTACCACTGTGCCGACACTGGCTTCATCATCCGTCTTGTTGTATTGCTTCACTATCGGCTACAACTTCATCGTCGGTACCAGTTGCACACCGTACGGTATCAACACCTCACCGCCAACACAAATGGACAACCACCGGGTAGGCTCATCCGTACGGTGACCACTGTATGGTGGACTCACCGTACAACTAAGTATGTATGAGGCAATATTTTTAACAGCCATTGCCACCGTATACTAGTAACATGTTCTGACTGATTTGACATCTGCACGGATATGGGGATTGTTTTGAATTAACCAAAATCAATATTAAAAATTCTAAACTTTAAATTTGTTTATTTTAAACTTTAGTAATTCTATGAACTGGAGGAGAATTTTATATAATAAATAATATATTTATTTTAAGATATATAAAATATATTTTTTATTAATATAATTATATAACTGTGTAAATAATAGTTTATAATTTAGTCTTGCAACTAAATATAATTTTGCCAATATAAACTTTTTTTATTTTTAATAAAATGTAGAAAAAATTTAAGAACATTTTATTAATTTTTATTTTTTTTAAATAATCTATACAACATTGGAGATCTATATATGTGTTATAAATGGTACAAATTTTATTAAGTTTATAAAAAGATTACTTATTTAAGAATTTTAGTATTTTACATTAATTACATGATGTGATTTCACATTTGAACATTTTATTAAATTTGATACATGTTCCAAGTCTATAATTTGGAAACTAATTTTATAATTAACATGTTTATTTGTTGTTTATAGATTTTTTTAAAAAATTACTTTAGTTGATTATTTGTATTAACTTCAATCCAATTATGACAAGTTAAAAAAATATCATAAATATTTACTTCAAGACTAAAATTATGCCTTAACATTAATGATCTTAGTATTTCTATTTAATGTAAATGTCCCTTAACAATAATGATCTTGTATTTTTATTTAGTATAAATGTTTCTAAATATTATGTATTTTCTTTTTTTCGGTCACTAATATTTTTCTTCAAATTAGTATCTTTTAAGAATACAAAATTCTTCTAATTTTTTAAACTATTAAAATCACTAAATTACATATTATATGTTATAATATAATGAAAATAAATATAACAAAAATTAAATTAATTAAATAAATTAATTATTTTTAAAACTGGTAAAAAATTTCTCATGTCCCCATTTATAAAATCTGACAATAAAAGTTCAAAATCAAAAAGTTTAGAGTTTATAATTTTTTAGAATTGAATTCCAAACAATATAGTATCTATTATGTGCAGTTGTTAAATCAGTGAAAGATGTTGCCGGAGTACAATGGCCATCACATGTAACAATGGTAGGGATGGGCATCCAGCCATATCATTCGATATGGGCTGGATAGTCATTTCCCAAGTAGCTTGGCTTGTGGCAGGGCCACGCGAAGGGTGTGTCTGTAGGCATTCAACTTGTTGAGGGAAATTAGCATTAAATTGCAATCACTATCTTGTAAAACTCCACCTTTCTGTTTCTCTAGGAAATCTCTCGAAATATTCCATGACTCGACAATCTCCCTTGATATTATTGCTTGCCTTGCCCATGCCATGTTCTCCAACCATTGCTCTAGTTCGAGGAATCACAATAGACAAATTAGAATCACCAAGGCCTTATTTTCTGTTCTACAACTTCTACCTTGCCCTTTGCCCTCCCAATTGTCGTGATTGATTGAAGCTTCCCACTCTCAATCCCCACCGCCTACAACTATCCTAGAGTCCTTTCTGGTCCAATAAAAAGAGATTTCTCCATAGCACTTTGCCACCTCCTCCTTCCAAGGTTTATATACATATACATATACATACACACACACACACACACATATACACACATATATATACATACATATACACATATATATATATACACACATATATATACATACATATACATATATACATAGGAACATAGGATGACATCAAATGAATCAAATGAGAGAATGAAAAGTATCATAGATTCATATCATATATCAAAATGCGAAATGTGGCAAGTTTCAAGTTTCAACAAAATGAAAAGTAGAAGACTTAAAGTATGATACTATCATGTCATATATCAAACTCAAGATTCAATTGTCATTGCATCAATGTATCAACTATAGTATATCATATAATGTCAAAACACTCTAAGTCCGAAACATCAAAGTCAAAATGAAAACAAAGATAGTATGACAACTACCCTTAATCTTAGTCAATATCAATGTCACTATCATTGTAATCCTAAGCCTCAAAGGTTGCATCATCCAACAGAATACCAAATAACCCTGATGGTGTGTTGTCCTCATCACCGTGGGTGACGTCTTCAAGATCAATATACCACTATAAATTTGGGATTTGTCAATACTTTGGAGTCTTACGATATGCAAGTTGTAGAGCACTATGTGCAACCACTAACTTCTCCACCCATTTAGAGGTAAGCTTATTCCTCTTTATAGAGTGGATAAAGCTATATGTAGAAAAATTCCTCTCTGTAGTAGAG
Organism: Chamaecyparis obtusa; assembly: GCA_027943335.1. Classification (NCBI taxonomy): domain Eukaryota; kingdom Viridiplantae; phylum Streptophyta; class Pinopsida; order Cupressales; family Cupressaceae; genus Chamaecyparis; species Chamaecyparis obtusa. The sequence continues at coordinate 731,397 of BSBK01005283.1, read as the reverse complement.
GAACTAGCAACATGTGAGAGGAGATGAATTGAGAGTAACTTCAACTATGGTGCATCTGCCCCATGCCATTGCCACCATCTAACAGGGCTTTTCTATGTCATTGTTGCTCTATCCATCTTTGCCTCTGGTGTGCTAAAGTTTGGACCATCAAGGTTTATGAAGGCAACTCATTTCTCATGAAGTGTACAGATTCTTGAGATGAATATATCTTTTGAAGGGCCTTCATAATCCTATGTCTCACCTCATCATCCTCTCTAGGAGCACAACTTTTAACCCTAGGCTCATACCATTTTGGATTTAGTGCATAGGTTGCCATGTGAAGTGGAGTATTCATAGTGTTCCACCTCTGTAAGAAAATTGGCTTAATGTACTCTTTCATATATAGGCCAAATCATTATCATGAGCAAAAATTATCTACTTCATCTTCTGAAGCATGTTGTCCATAGTCTCATATATCTCTCCAAGGTTAGGAGAGTTGGTTTCAACATATTTTATGACATCGACAACATGAGAGATGATAGAGCAAATATATATGCAATAAGAATAAGAACAAAATGTCAAAATATTTTTTTTAATTAAATGACTAAAAATCATAATTTTTTTAATTAAAATAAAAAAATTAGAAATCTAAAACTTGAAAGAAATTTATGATTTTCAAATGAAAATGAGAATCAACAACGTCTTACCTCACAATGGACCGCCAATTATCATTAAGGATCCTTTGTTTGATGGCTTTTCCTTCAAGAGTGTTTGTAGTAGGCCATTTATTCCACTATGAATTCACTAAAATCTGTTGTAGAGCATCATGCACCTCAACTATCCTCTCTAGAAAAATGTAGTAGCTGACATATCTTGTCTCTACAAGTTTGAGAAATTCCTTCTTTGAAAATGTCCTAAAGAGAGCAAGTGAGGTGTGGTGGTTTCAAATGAACATCTAAATATCTCTACCTTATGTCACCACTTCTTTTACCCAAAATAATTTTCCCATGTCCTTCAATGCACTATTCCATGCATGAACACAACATGGATTCTAAAAGATGTGCTTGTAAACACCTTCCACCATCATACCAGCCAATTTGCACACATGTGTTGAATCAGTATTCACCTGAACCACATTTGAGGGCTCAACCTCCTCTATGGCCTCTCTTAGAATGCCAAACTGAAAATCTGCATCATTGTGTTTCCTTGAACAATCAACAACTCTAAGAAAATAAGAGTCAGTTGTGCATGTGACAATAATGTTGATGAGTGGTCGATGTCTAATATCAGTCCACCCATCCATCGCAATGGAACAACCACTCTTCATGAAAGTATGCCTCATATCCTCCATCACCAAACTCACCTTGGAATATACTTTATCAAGGGAGGGTAGTGCGTATTTTATGATCTCTAGGGGGTACAAAAGAGAGACTCATGTTAGTTGTGTCTTTCATCATTTTCTTGAAAAATGGAGAACAAGCTACATGAAATAGGATGGCATGGGCAAAAAAGAAATCAACAATGGAGCACTCTATCAATTCTCATGCCTGTGCATTGAACAAATATGTAACCAACCCTGGATGCCCACTATGACTAGCCTTCCTCTTTCCTTTTTCATTTTTTTAGCTCCCACACTATGAATGACACTACTACTAGATGACATAGGGTGAAGACTGTGAGTAGATGGTTGTGAGGGTTGAGGCATTACAAAGGGCAAACCTTTAGACTTGTATTCAGCCTCCATGTGTACTCTATAACACTCTAATTTTGCATCATCCTTTAGATTTTCATAATATTTAACTCCTTTTCCCATAACACCCAAGAAATGAGACCACACCCTTGTGTAGCTCCCTCTAATTTCACCTTCACATACATGACATCTATACACCCTACTTCCACCTGAATTTGTTTTTTGACATATATTGGATGAACAAGGAAAAGTAGAGTCTTTTTAGGGCTAAAAGGGTCTCATGCAAACTCTTTTAGGACAACTAAAGGGATTTCAAATTTGTTTGGTTCCTATCTTGATTCACCCACAACATTTCTACTACCACCCACAAATGCAACTTCTTCCCCTTCCCATTCTCGATCACCACCATCACTATTGTTGTTGCTCATGTTTAATCAATATATATTGTATATTATAAATTGTGTTAGGAATTTTTTTTACATTTGTGTGTTGTCATTGATGTCAACATATGATTGTGAAGGATCCCATAACTAGTGAAGAAGATGTTGAGTTGAATGTTTCACTAAGTGTAGAAAAGAGTGTAGAAGGCATGCAATGATCTATGTTGCGTCTCTGAGTCTGCGAGCGTGTATTTTGGTATGGGATAGTTTTTAGAATGGTTGTTTGTGATCGTAGAGTCTGATTAGTTGGTTACAATAAGTTACAGTGAAAATAATGTAGATTGGTCATAGGATAGTGCAGAGGAAAATAGTGAAATGGTTACCGTAATTTTAAGTATAACATGTATGTGAGATGGATTTATGTCAAGCGAGCTTAGGATGTGGAAGAAGACACATGGTGCTTCATTTATCTGGACATGAGGTTGCAGGGATCATGGTGACGTCAGTTGTAGCATGTGACCTTGTGAAGTCTTATTTGGTGTCAACCTATGAGATGTAGCATGTTCTACCTTGTGCGAAGAAAAGTTATGGATTATGGAGTATGTTAGATGGCTGATGTTTGTTATTTTCTTATCCAAGATCCCGTGTGTATCTTAACAAGAGTTTATATAAATTATTTTTATTAGGAAAGTCCTAATTGGTGTCGACCTAATAAATTATTTATATCTCAATATAAATGAGTGAATCAAGTGATGTGAAAAGTGTGGGTGTGAATGAAAATGTGTGGATACGAGGATTGTTGATGTAGAGAAGACAATGTGATAATTGTACTTCAATGGAACCATTTTAGCAAAGGATTTATTGTTAGTTTTGATTAAGTAAAAATAAGTTTTGAAAGGAACCTGAAACCTTGTACAAAATCCAAAAGATAGATCTTTAAAAGTTCAAGAAACTACTATGATACATCACCAATTGAAAATCAATGAGGCATAAACAAAAAAGGCAACAACCACTAGCCAAAATGTAAACAAGTACAACACAACAAAAAGAACAGCAACCAGACAGCAAAAGATCAACTAACACTTTTCATGGTTTTCTCAATCTGGTTCACCATAAGATCTATGGTACCAGCAATTTTTTTTATATCTTCCAGATTAGTGTCCTCCTGGGTAGCATCCTTTCACATCCTCACATGGGTCCTCTTACTAGGGCCAACCATATCCAAATCCTTATTAGCCTCCTTCTCCCTATTTTCTTTACCTTTTAGTTGCTCTAGGTTATCCATCGGAATGTTAAATTGCTCTGCATTAGCTTTCAAGGCATTGTGACTTTGAACCCCAATCTTCTTTATAGTCTCCTCAATTTTATCCATCCTCTTTTCTAGATTTTTATAGTAATTGTCCTTGTCCCTGATTTTTTTCTCCAGCCTATCCACCGCAGCCCCCATAGCTTCAACATTTCCAATGGCTTTGTGCAATTTATCAATACAAACAGAGAGGGGGTTTATCACCAATGATGACCTTTTCCATAATCTTGATCATTTTATCTTTCTCCTATAACTCCTTTTTTATTTTGGTCATATCCTCTAGCAAGTTCCCAATTCTTTAACTAAATCTCATTATGTTGATCATATCCTTCTGAGTATGACTAGCATATTACATTTTGTCTTTGTTAGTGGGCTCTTCATTATTTCCTTTATCATTACTTTTTCCCTTCTCCAATTCCTCTGTATCAACATTTAACTTAGAATCAATATTCACACCATCATTTTTACCTCCCCTATTATCCTGAGAAAAATTTCCTTGCAAACCCACAAAGTTATCTTTCTCCTCTATAATATCCCTATCAGGGTGCTTATCATCCATTAGATACTTGCCCTTCTTTTTCTTACTACTCCTGGTGGCAATACCAACAATAGTATCCTCATCCTCATTAGAAGATATGAAAATATGCTTTCTATCCGAACACTTGTCTTTCCTAACCCTTTTAACATTCTAGGTTTTCTCCTTCCTCTGAGAGTTATTCTTCTTTTAACTCTTAGTTGTATGGTCTTCAATGGAGAAGTCCTCATCCTCAGTATCCTTCTCAGTAGTATAATTATACATGGTCTTTCTACTCTTTTTAGCTTTTTTCAAAGACTCTCCCTTCATTTTAGGTTTAACTTTCTTCATACTAATCCCCTCAGAAGAATCATCTGAGGCATCCTCAGTCTTAGATTCAAGGTTATACCCACTATAATGCTCATTAGTCTCCTCATCGCCATTAGCTTTACCCTTAAGGAAGGGTTTCTCCATTTTTTTGCTCTTAAGGAGATCATAAACCAAAACCATAAGACCCTGGTGTGAAGCATGATCCCCTTGCAAGTCCTTTTGCAGTTCTTTAATAGTGTGATTGAAAGAACAATAAAGATAATAGGACAAGCTAATATTATCCTCTTGCTAAATATGATTCAAATTTACAAAATGGCAACCATAAGCTCTACTAAACCTACCATTCAAGGTAACATAGCTAATAATAGCGAAAAGAAAAAACCTCCAAGGCCTACTAATACACTTCATATCATGGTAAGATTTATCACCTTTGACAAGCCGCAATCTTTCCTCCTCCATCTCTAAGAATTTTCCCAGAGCCCTATTAGAAATTATCCTGTCTTTGTAGAACTTACAACCCTCCTTCGACAATATTGTAGCTTCCGCAATAATATCTTCATCAATTTCCACCATCTAGTTCCCCATCTTAATCTTACCATTCTTCCAATTATCGATGAAAAAATTGGTTATCGACATATTACTATCATGAAGACATTCCATGAACACGTCCAAACCTCCCTTTTGCAGAATACTCCACACCTATGCATTCTGCATCCACTCCTTGCAAGAAGTAGGTTCAACCCTTTTCTTATTTCCTCTCATAGTTTTCTCCACAACTTTCCCCTAGGCCTAAATATTTCTATGTTTGCAAATAACACCACAACAACTGATGGAGCTCATTCTTTTTATGTCTAAAAACACCCATAATTCATGTGGAATCACATGTTTAGTACCCTTCATAAAATAAGATCTTCCACTGCAATAATGATTCAATGAGGAATTTAAAGTTTTATGAATCATTATTTATAATATTAACTCCTCTTTGTTTACTCTGGATACGATCTAGCTCTAGCCAAGATCTCACCTCATGCAAAAGATTGTCCTCCCCATGCCAAGTGATGATGTCATCCCTGCTACAAGCCTTATTAGCTACCCATTTAGCCATCGTATTGATTTCCCTGAAAGTATGGGTTATAATGCATAAGTCAAAAGTATTGAGAATATCTTTCACCACCTTGATTGCATTATAGATAGACCATAAGGTGAGATTTTATTATTAAGGTTGTTTATAATATTCATTGAATCCCCCTCAACCCAAACTTTATTACACCCATATTATTTAGCAATAATGATACCTTGGTAAGTAGCAATTGCTTCCGCCACATGCTTTGATTGATTACCAATTGAAATAGCTCTGATAGCTTTACATATCCCATACTCATCTCTTAACACCACCCCACATCCAACAATTCTTGGGTTTCCTTTCGAGGCCCCATCAAAATTTACTTTCATCCACCCATTAGGTGGGAAATCCCATCTAGCTTCATTCCTCAAATTGATCTAATTGCTAAACTTCCTTCTACCTTTAATTTTCCAATTCTCAAAAACTCTTAAATCCCATTGATCCTTAACAATGTCAATATTTCCTATAGTAATAAGATTCTCCATTATAGCTCTTTTTATTTTCTCAAAAAACACCTAATAGGAAGAAGATTGATTTCTAAACACTTTGTCATTTATCTCCTTCCAAAGACCCCAACATAAGTGGGGTAAGGAAATATTCCACAAATTTTTCACAAAATAATTCTTAGAAGGACAAACCTAGGATAAGATGACATTTTGAATATCTACAGGAAAAACCCAATCCAAATTAAAGAGCTCCATGAATTTGGTCCAGAGATTCTCAGCAAAGGGACAATGCACAAACATATGATTAACAGTCTCTTCCTCCTGCATATAGAGATAACAAACAGTAGGTAAACAGATTCCTCTAGTTTTTAAATTGGAGCATGGTCCAGAAGAAGATGTTAATTTTGGGGTAAGACCTTTAATCCAAGCTTTCGCCCAACTAGGAGTTTCCAGATTAGAAAAAAAATTATTATACGAGGAAGCCACATAAAATTTACCATCATAAGTTAGTTTCCATATGAGATGATCTTCCTCCCCAACCTTGACCAAAGAATTCAATATTTTGTTTAACTATCTTAGAGAAGGATCAATAAAAGAGAGGTCCTTCCAATTATCAATCTCCCAATAATCAACAACTTTAACCCCAACTAAAATCTTACATTGGTCCATAAAGGTATTCCAATCAAGATTATCCTATAAAGGGTGGCCTAAAAGCCAAACATCTTCCCAGAAATTTATGGAATTTCCATTGCTAAGCTTCCATTTGACTCCCTTACTGATGAGATCTTTAGATTTTGAAACATTATTCCATATATTAGATCCTCTAAGAACAGATCCAGCCCTAAGGAAGTTCTATAAATTAGAGTAGTCACCCAAATATTTATTCTCCCCAATATTATTCCACTATCCCTTCATGTTATAAGCTCTCCAAATCTGCTTAGCCAGGAGAAACTTGTTCATATTTCTCAACCTCCTTAACCCAGACCACCTTTAATGAGGGGTTTACAACCTTTATCCTAGGCAATTAAAGACAACCTTTTATTATTCTCCACTCTAGTCCAAAGGAACTTCCTTTGAATTTTTTCAATAGACTCAACAAATGTAGCCAGAATTTTAAATAGACTAATAGCATAGAGAGGTATGCTTTGCAAAGTAGTTTTCAATAATTGAATTTTACCAGCTTGGCTCAATAAAGTACCCTTCCATCCAACCAACTTCTTATAGAATTTATCAATCAGGGATCTCCAAAAGGACTCTGGAGGATCCTAACAAAGAGGAAGACCCAAGTAGGTAGCAGGCATACTACCAATCTGACATCCCAAGGTTTTGCTAATATTTAACTGTCTTCTTTCAGGAGTGTTAAAAAATAGATATAACTCTTACTCCAGTTGATAAACTATTCAGAAGAATTCCCATAACTATTCAAAACTCTTTTAAGATTTCTAGATTCCTTCATCAAAGCTTCTCCCATAATAATCGAATCATCAACAAATTGTTGATGAGAGAAAATTTGATTTGCTGATGAAGGTTTCAGACCTTTAAGCTCCCTTATCTCAACAAGTCGAGCTATGTATCGTCCAAAACATTCAGCCATAATAACAAAAAGCACAGGGGAGAGCGGGTCACCCTGTCTTAATCCCTTGGAATATTTGAAGAAAGGAGTAGGGGATCCATTAACCAACATAGAGAAAGTGGTATAAGAAACCAATTGCATAATCTGAAACCAAAAGCAAGGAGCACTTTTTGAAGAAAATCCCAATCCACTATGTCATACACTTTAGATAAAACCAACTTCAAAATAAAACCTTCCTTCTTAGCCATCACAAGAGAATGAATATTTTCATGGACAATGATGATAGAGTCTAAAATCTGTCTCCCAAGTACAAAACCATTATGTTGTGGAGAAATGATTAAGACAACAAAGAGAGAATTCTAGTAGTAAGTACCTTCGATATGATCTTGTAGATAGAATTGTAGAGACTGATAGGTCTAAATTGATCCATGGTATTAGCTTCATACCTCTTGGGAATAAGCACTAGAAAAGTCCCATTAATCTCCTTCAAAAAACAAATTCATCCAAAAAACTCTTTAACTGTACTAGTTATATCATTTTCAACAATATCCTAATACTTTTGGAAGAAAAACATTAGGAAGCCATCTGGTCTAGGCACTTTACTCCCTTCAAAAGAATTAACAACCTTCTTAATTTCCTCATTAGAATGGATAGCCATCAAAAAATCATTGTGATCCTCCTTCAAAATACTTGAAATGCACTCCAATAGATCCCTCTGAGCTTCCATATCCAGATCTTGATCCTTTTCCAACATACTAGAGAAAACATTGTTAGCCTCTAACCTAATAGAATCCTCCTCCTCCATGACCCCATTATTGTTAATAATCTTGGAAATTATGTTAGCTTCTTTGTGTTTTAGAGTTGACATAAAAAAATATGTGGTATTCCTATCTCCTTCTTTCAGCCAAACATTCCTAGATCTCTGTTTCCAAAAAGTCTCTTCTTTAGCTATAATATCATGGAATTTCACAAGCATCTCATTTTCAGTTTCTTTGGACACTGTATTATACCCATCTATTTGAATAATATCTTGAATCTCTTTAAGATCCATAAGGATATCCTTCTTGGAGGAGAAAATATTCCCAAAGCTATCCTTATTCCATTTCTTGATATTATCCTTCACAAATTTAAGCTTCTTAGAAAATTTAAACATAGTTGTGCCTTCAATATTGACTTTCCACCATTCCCTAATATTCCTCTCCAAATTTGGGTGCATATTCCATATTTTTTCAAATCTAAAAGGAAACAACCTTTTCCCATTTTTATGATCAACAATAAAAGTGATAGGGTAATGATCTTATCTTGCTCTAATATGGGCAGATAAAGAGCAAAAATAATGAAGAAACCAATCATTAGTAATTAGAGCTCTGTCAAGTCTCACCTAGATAAGGTCCTTGCCAGTTCTTCAGTTTGTCCAGGTAAACTTGACACCTTGGAGATCCATGTCATGGAGAGCCCGATCATTCATGAAATCCATCAAATCCATTTTATTGTCTTGATTAGGCTGACTACCTCCCATCTTTTCATCATCTTTGATCAGAGTATTGAAGTCCCTCATTATGATCCATCCATCTTGATCAAAATTATGTCTCACAATCTCAAGTTTTTTCCAAAAACTATATCTACTAGATATGGTGTTAGGAGCATAAACATTAGTTAGAACCCAAGAAGTACCATCCTTGATGTGTTGAAATCTGATGCAAGCTATGTTATTTTCTTGGATCAAGACTTCCCCTTTTATATTATCACAATTCTAGTAGGTAGCAATCCCCCTGAGGCTCCACTAGAATCTCCCCCACTAACCTCCCCATTTATAAATAACTTGATATTCTCAAACTTGTCCTTAGCCATCTTAGTCTTGAATTAATAAAATATTCAGTTTATTAGTTCTAATCATATTTGTAATTAAATCTTGCTTGTGAGGATTATTCAATCCTCAAATGTTCCAAGATATAATCTTCATAACTTTTTGAAAGGGCCTACCTCAAGGATGGTTTTCTAGGTGTCATCCGCTATATTCCTGCTTGCCTCCAAGGCTCATTTCTTTGAGTTGGAAGGTCTACCCGGTGAGGGTTGTGTTCCTCCCACATCTCCTACTTTGCTCCTAGTATTTTTGGACGGTAAAGGGTTATTTTTATTTTGGTTCTTTGTCCTTCTCTTATCTTCTAATATAGTGTCGATATCACACTTTTATAAGGCTTTATTTATATCCTCCACTTCTCCCCACCTAGGATCTTCCAAGTCATGGAAAATTTTTTTAACCACATTTGGAGAATTCTGAGATAGATCTTATGGGCATTGACCTAGAAAAATACATTAATGACCATACTAAAACTCATCATCAAAGTCCTTTGTGGTTACTAACTAAGCATCTTCATTCAGTTTCTCCAGCTCCAAAAGTTCAGGGATCTCCCCTTCTTCTCTCTCATCCTTAGACTGAGAATTATCAATATAGGTGGGACAAGTCCCTAATTCCTTTCCTTCATCCTTATATAAGGTATCCAACACCAACATATCAAGTTGATTCTTAGATATTTTTTTAGAACGGTTAAATTTATGATCTCCCCCAAGCCCATCTTTCTTGTTGTCTTCATTAATTTCCTACTCCCCCTTTTTCAGGTCTTTCTTGCTTCCTTCAAAACCTTTATTCTGAGATAAATGCATATTATTATTCCCTTTCTTCTCAATATTTTAAACAACCCAGGCCTCCACTTTATCCTTTTTATAATTAGCATTGTATAATTCTCCCTCTATAACCCCTTGGATCTTTATGTTATCCCCTTTCTCCTCAATGTTTTCAATACACTGGACAACTTCTTCTTTCTTATTACCATTGGAAAGATTGGGATTAGAAAGACTTCCCTTTGTGCTACCTTGATTCTTTCTTGTGGGTAACCACACCTTCTTATATTTTTGAGGCATTTTAGGTAGCTTGGCCAAACAACTCTTTGCCCAGTTCCCTTCCTTTTTGTAATGGAAACAAGCAAAAGGGATAGATCCATATTCAATCTTTTGAACCCATTTTCCAATTTTAGATTCCATTTCTATTTATTTTGGCATATCAGTCTCATGAACCACCCCAACACATATTCAGGCATGAGTAAATATTCTCCTTGAGGCTGTTACTATATCTATAGATAGTAGCTCCCCAAAAGCACCAACAATTCCAGTAAAAACATCTTCCACCCAATATTCTAGTGAGAGGCCTAGCAATTTAATCCAAACTGGAACTTGAACCATGAGTTCTTCCTAAAAATTAAGATTAGGATACCATTTGTGTAAGATTAAAGTATTTATACCAATCAACCATGGACCACCATAGAGGGTATTCCTTCTATCCTCCTTATAGGAAAAAAAAAAGGAGAGATAATCCTTAGACATAGAAATCACATCCACTTGACCTTTCAATTGCCATTTCTCATTAATAAAGGCCCGAACAACCTCAATATTTGGCCTGATACCAATAAATTTACCCACCAAAGAGTTATCCTTCCGAGCAATATTATGGTCAATAACCTAGTCAGGGATAGAGATAGAAAATCTCCCATGGGAAGGATTCAAAACATTCTTAACATGCATTAAAGAAGACTTACTTGATGGCTTAATACCAAAGAGAGAAGACCATTTTGGTTGTTCTTCTTTTGACAAAGACCTTAGAATGGGGCCCCCTCCTGGGTTCCCAGAACCAAGATGCACATCAGATACTTTAGCAACATCCTCACTATCCTTAGCATCAGAGAAACCTCCAACAACAGAGGGTCCAATAGAATTACCTGCGTTCCTGCTCAAAACCAAATTTTTTTTTTGAATAGTCCAGTCCTTCACTCCCATCCTCTCCAAAGAACTTGGAATGGGGGCCCCTCTTGGGTCCCCAGAACCCAGATGTGCATCAAATTCTTTAGAAACGTCATCTCCATCCTTTTCATAAGAGAATCCTCCTACAATAGAAGGACTAGCTTCTACCTCCACGCTCCCACTCAGAACCAAATTTGAATTTTGAATAATCCCACCCTTTGTTCCCATCCTCACGACACTAGCTACTGCCCCCACGCTTCCACTCTTGCTTACTCCTTTAACATTTTTAGGAGTTGTTGTTAGTTAGTTCATTATATATAATCAATATATTTATATACTCTCATTTGGACAATGGTTCCAAAAGGTGGATTTAACCTTCACATTGGGCAAGTTTCTCTGAGCGAATAAAGGCTCATCCTATAACAGGGTTGTTGACTAAAAAAAAAGAGTATATCCTTTAACAGGGACTTTGTACTAGTTCTATTTATCTGCTCCTAACATGGAAAGATCTTGTATCTGGGATACTTTATTACTAGTTCATTATTTATGGGTTTCATCGCCACCGACATTTTTCCATTAACAAGGTTTCCTTGAAAACAATTCTTGGTGTTATGATCTATGTTGCTTTTGAAGTTTCAGATTTACAGTTATTGTTTTGATATGAAAAGATAAAGTTTTATATTAAGGACATACAACTAATTCACCCCCCCCCCCCCCCCCCCCCCCTCTCTTTTGTATCCAACAAATTGAAAATTCTGAAAGATAAGGGAAAAATTAAACCTAGGCTTTTTTGTTTTTAAAATTTTTACTCGAAACTATGAAAAAAATAAAAAATGTAGAATCTTGTTGCTCATGAGTCATTTCAAGCACTCAATAAATGAATCAAAATAAATTTTATTTTGATTCATTTATTGATTTCTTGAAATTAATCATGAGCAATGAGATTCTCATTCTAAAAGACAAATTTAAATCTACATTCTCTTCAATAAAATTATAAAAATTTAATAAATGAACCAAAATAACTAAAGAAGCATTTACCTTAGCTCAAGTTTGAGTTTCTTCTCTACCTTGTTTTCACTTTTTCCAAACTTTATCTTCTCTCTAGAGTCCAAACACTACTAGTGTTTTGATTATTCTTCTCCTACACACTCATATTTCTTCTTGCAAACCCTTATTTCTACATGCAAAATTCTATCTTTTCTCACTACTCATCATATTTCAGTTGCAATCCTACAAATACATTCAAAGACGGAGGGTGGGATATCAACATTAAGGAAACCAATGAAAAAAAAAACCATGTGATTTCTATAACAAGGATTAAAGTATAGTATTATATTTTGTTTTACATCATGTGCGAGGCCTGCACGAGTCCAAAAAAATTGCAAATGCTAACAATTTTTTAATTTTATTGTCTTTCACCATTGGATTCGACATTCCATCCTTGGGACAATTGGGGGATGACTTAGTAGTCTCTAGTGTCTCAAGAACAATCAAAAACATGTGAAACCTATTAACCATTTTTGGAACAGTTTCTGATTGTTTCATCTAATTGAGGACAACTTGGAAACATCCTCAACCATCCCCTCATCCTTAAATCATTTATGTTTCTAAAACCTAGGGTTTAGGGGTGGAAACATGTTTATGGGTAACATAGTATATAACCCACTCGTTGAAAAAGAAGAAGATCCAAATCAACATTTTAAGAAATTGGCAACAATGATGATGTGGACAATAGTGAGGAGAAAGTAAAAATGGTAGTTGTAATGTTCTAAGAGCTTGGTTGGGTGCTCAATGGACCTAGTTATTAGTTCCTACTAGTAGAAATATTTATGTATTTTATCAATTTAATTAAATGTCAAAGTATCAACCAATTACCATATTTTTTTGTATTAAATATAAAGGAGGCACAATAAAAAAATGGGTGACAGAAAGAGCACCCTTATGAGATTTTACTGATCAAGTACAACATTTGTACCATCCTAGAAAGTTATCACCCATAATTGGAGGCTCTATGACCTTTTAAGCCACACTTTGGTGATTTTGAGGTTTGAATGCCTTTATGCTTGATTCCCACAACATTTATTTTCTTCCTCCACAACTTATTCTACAAGCTTGATGCGAGAGTGTTTCTTCCAGATCTTGAATTAAGGTTGACCCGACAATATTGAGTCTTGAAATGAGTATAAAAGGACATCAACGCCTTTCATTTTGACATCCATTATTATCCATTATAATCCATCCACTATTGTGCAACTATCGGTGACTTCAATATTAAGTGCAATTAAGCTTATTGAGGATTTGGATTCAAAATTTGAAGGCAAGCATCTAATTCAAGATCTCCAAATCTCCATTTCTTCAAGATCCATTCAAGAAAAGGAAATCTTCTGTCATTGATGCAAGTTTCTCTCCCATGGTGGACAAGTAGAGGAATTCTCAAGCAAGCAAGAAGATTCATACATCCATCATTCTTCCTCCTTCTTTGTTGATGTTATCAATCATACATTCATTCAAAATCTAGGATTGGAAAGTTTAGATCCATTTCATTTGTGAAGGCATCCTTGATTCTATAGTACATCTCAATCATTTCAAGCATCTTTATGGATTTGATTGATTTCTACATCTATTCATGAAGGTTTTTCTTGAAAGGTAAATACTTACATTTATCTTGTTTATATTACTTTCCTTATGCAATCTCTATTTTCATTACAAGGTTGGATCCTATATAGGGGCTTGACCAAGGCAAGCCCCTCTCGACAACCTTTTCCTCCTTTTCTCTATGTTTAGAAATAGGTTGCAGAGTTTCAAACCCAAATTTGGAAGCCTTAGATATAGTTGCAGAAACCCAAAAAAATTCATCAAATTTGGAATCAAAAGGAAAAGGCCAAATTTTCCACCCTCATCCTAGACAAGGCTGCCTAGGTCACCCTCATTCGCTAGGTCTGATAATTTCACAAAAAGAGGTTACAGGCGATAGAGACCCAAATATGGAGTTATACCCGATTCCAACACCTCTGCGATAGTCAAAAGTATATCTAAAGGTTCATTTGCCTCTTCTTTCCGCAAGGTGAGTTCTTTCTTCATATTTCCTTTATACTTACTTTCATAAGTTAGTTTTACATATCATTCACAACCCCTTTACAATCAAGGAATCCAAAACCCTACATTGTGGATCTCGCATTAGCACCCGCACTCTTTTGGTTGTGTTAATCAGATTCACCTTGTTAGACTATTTTTCATTCTAATGTATGTGTGATTTGGTGAGTGATCTACCTCTTAGAATTTGTCATCATTTCCCACATCACATTTTGGTGAACCCGACTTATAACATTTCCATTATGAATTTTGGTGTTAGATTCTATCACTTAAATATATAGATATATTTTGCATCACATTGTTACAATTTATGCATTCTCAAATCAATTTTAGTATCTACATGTCCTTGTATGCATTCCATTAGATCTTGTCTTTGTCACATTGTATGCATCTAGATCTATATCTCCATTGCATGTTTTTTCATAATCAAGTCTACTTGTATATGTTTTTCATTACATGTGCTTGTCCTAAAAGACTTTTGTTTTTCTTATTTCCTTCAAATCTCATAATTGCATTGCATTTATCTTCCTTTCATTCCTTTGTGCATGATTTTTATGACTTTGATTCCAATCTATAGCATTCAAGTTAAAAGAATCTATAGACTTATGAGTTCCTTTGATCTTGAGCCCTCCTTTCCTAGGAATCTTGATGAGATCAACATGCACCTTAATGATATCAATCCTATTATGGAGAATAAATCTTCTCATTCTTCTCATGATGAAGATGAATCCTTAAGAGTTCCTCCTGTCCAAGTCCAAAAAATTTCCCTTGAGTTTGAGAAGTTTGAACAATGGCTAGGTTAAGAAAACTCTAATCTTGAGGTTCTTTATGTTGTAGAAGGCTTAAGGAAACTTATTCATAATGATTAACACAGTGTTAACATATTGTGTAGAATTTCTTACCTTATTGATACCAATGTTAAACCTCTTAGGGATTATGCTCAATATTTAGGCCTTATTCCACCAACTACCAATATTGAGACCTCCTTGCCTATCTCTACTTCCATTCCTAGCGTGTCCACTTATGCTCCACCTATCATAAAAAATTCAATCCAAAATTTCAATCCTACACATGTGAGTCATCCTAATCCTATTCTTCCTTCTACTCTTTCAAGTGTTTCATGTGTCTTGTTACCTTCATCCATGCCCACTTACCATAGTGTCCCTTTTTCATATTCAACCCTTCCTTCCATTTCCAATAATGCTCCTAATATTTCTCACGTTTCTCCTCCTACTATGCTTTCTATTGATTCTACCATTAAAAGCTTGGCTCACATGTCTTCTTTGAAACAACAAATTTCCGCCATGACTCAATCCAAGTTCAACATTCTTACTTGTGACATTGCTAGTCCTTTGTCTTTGGATATTATCTGTACTGTTATACCACAACATATGGAGATTCCTCACCTTGAGACTTATAATGGTAAGGTTGATCCTTTGACTCATGTCAAAAATTTTCAAACCTTGTGTAGTGATTTATCACATGACCATAAGTTCATGAAAAAGTTGTTTACCAGAACCTTTCGAGACAAATCCTTGCAATGGTATTGTTATTTGCCTTCTTATTTCATTGATTCCTTTTAAAATATTGCTAATTCTTTCATCGAACAATTCCAAAAAAATATTGGTCCTCAGATTTCTTTGACTGATTTAATGCACTGTAAACAAGGTGTTAAAGAAAAAGTAAGTGATTTCATTGGTAGATTTAAGCATTTTGTAAGAATTTTCCCAAGGAAAAGAATAAATGCCAAGATCTAGAAGCTCAAGAGATAGCATAAGAGAGACAAATATGATATGATCAAATGATCAAATAATAATCAATAATTGAATAGAATGAATTGATAGATTGATTACATACAATGTAGGGATGCCTGAATATATAGGCAATGTGATAAGACTACATGATAAGGAGATGATAATCTATCAACCACACTAGGTGAAATCACATGTCCACCAAAGGTGGACCATCCTCCATTGTACAAAAAAGTATGTGCAACATGTGCAACAATGAGATGATGATAATGTGATAAGAGCACTAAAGGTGGATCTCACACACAAAGAGGTATGTGATGAAAACTATCACTATCTAAAGTGGAATTTCCTCTAACCATGTGCTAAAATGAAATGCAAACTCCTAGGTGTCACAATAACTAATAAGAAAATGAATTATCCTAAGTAAACTTAAGTAAAGTGTAATTAGTAAATACTTAATTACACCAACACCCCCCCTTAAGTGCAACATAGGGGAATGCACTTAAGCTCTCAAAGCTAGATGAAAATGCATGATGGGTCCTGGCTACTAGGCCATGTTAGGTACCCATGTACAATATGCAAGAGCAATGCAATGCAATCTCTCATAAAGAAGAGAAAGATTAAAAACCTCATGGGAAAAACCCTCCCCCAAAAAGAGAGATGAATACAAGAATATAATATGAGAGAGAAGACCTCATGTGAGGAAAATATCCCCCCCCCCCATAAGAGAGAATAAGAGGAAGAGAGACCAAGTAGCCCCCCCTCAATTTAGAATGACCACCAATGGTAGATGTAGAAACAGCTCCATGAGTGTAGAACAACATTCCTCCCCTTAGGAAGAAACAAGACCAAAGGTGTATATATGAAGCCTCCTCCCCAATCTATAGGAAGAAACCTCAAAATGTATGTAATCTCTAAAACCTGCTCAAGTGTCCCCATGTCAATGCTGAAAGGTGCCTCCTCCAAATCATGTGTACTAAGCCACTCTACTGAAAAAGATAAATCAAGATCAACTAAGGATGAATGTAGAACATGTGACAAAGACCCAAGTGTCTCCTCTAAAGATAAAGTGACATCCTCCAACTACTATATCAAAGTATCCACAATCATGTCATCCTCAAAAGAATGATCAAGTAGAGAATGAAGATGAGGATCAACATGCTCCCTCACAACAACTGAAGAAGGATCATCTTCACCAAAGAGAAGATGAATATCATCAATAGTGTCTCCCAAATTTGAAATGTAGGACTCCACAAACAAACTTGCAATGTATGTCAAGTAGTCATCCCATGGAACCAAGTTTGTAAGATAATGAATATCCTACTGTAGTGAATCACCTGAACCCATGGTTGTATGAATGCAAGCATCATCAAGAGAAGGAGTAAAAGTCATCTCAATAGGAGGAGATGAAATGGACGGCTCAAGAACTTGATCATGAGTGAGAATACCCAAGTTCAAGTAGCCAAAACTCTCCTCAAAATCTGAATCATCACTGTAAGTGTGATCATATGCTGAAGAATCACTATCATCAAGAGGAACAAAATTTGCAAAGGAGTACAACCAAGAAGAGTGATCCACCATCCCATTTACAATTACTACTCCACTCTCCAAGTCCTTAATGAAAACTAAATTAGGTATAAATTCCATAGTCTTCTTTGTAGTACCATTTGTGATTTGATAGATAGAAAGAAGGTTATTGGTCAAGTGTTGAACACACACCACATCATTGAAGTGTCCCTCCCTAACATCAATACTTCCTTTCCTAATAACATTTATATAAGTGTGATTGCCCATCAAATTAGGTGGACCTTTTTAAGGCTCAAATGATGAAAACATGGACTATGAAGAAGCCATATGATGAGAAGCTCTTGAATCTAGAAGCCATCTACCTAAGTCAAGACTTGAAGAAGCATATAAATCTTGTCCTTTTTGTGTGATAAATGTGTGACCCTTTCCTTTATCTTTTTTTGAATTTTGTGAAGAAGAAGTTGAGGTAGACATTCTTGAAGGCAATTTGATTTTGTTCTTTACAAGAAGATTCTTCAATTCACCAATGTCCTTATAGCAAAAATGTTCTTCATGTCCATCCTTTTTGCAATATGGACAAAATCACTTCTCCTTCTTTGAAGATTCACCCTTTTGAGGTGATGTAGAAGTGCCATGTTGAGTGGAAGTTGATTTTTCACTTTCTTGTTGAGACTTAGACTTCCAATTCTTCATCTTCTTTTGACTTTGATTGCCTTGATACTCATGATTAGTCACCAATTCCTTGGAAGTTGAAGACTTGTGAATCCCCATACTCATTAATTTGGTTTTTTCCAACGTCAACATTTCTCCAAATGCCTCAAATAAGGTTGTAATAAAGGCACTTCCCATGGTGATCTTGTGAGTATTGTAGCTTGACACAAAGGCTACATATCCTGAAGAAAGATTGCTCATCATATGATGAATCAATTGTGAAACCTTGATAGTAATTCCACAATCCTTGAGTTGTGCTCTCAATTCATTGGCTTTGTTGATGAAATATTGAATTGTGTCAAAGTTCTTATGATCCAATTTGAGAAGTTTTGCTTGAATTGTGAATCCATTACCCTCATCCACTTTACCATACAAATCTTTAAGTTTATCCCAAGCATCCTTGACATTGCCCAAGGAGGAAATGTGAAACAAGAGATCTTGAGTAACACATGTTCTTATTATTCCAAAATCTTGAGAATATTTAACTCTCTAATCAATTAAGTCCTTATCATCCACATTAGGTGCTTTAATTGTTCCATCCACATAATGATTTAGTCTTTTACCATTAGCTTTGTCCATACATTTTCTTTCCATGTAGCATATTTATGTGGAGTTAATGATGGGAATCCATAAGGACCCATAATGAAAAACTAAAAGAGAGGTAGAGAGAAAGAGACGCAACCACACAAGGTACCCCCACAAATCACTCAATCAAAGAAACCCCCCAAAATAGATGATTTGGGAACTTTATATATAATGTGTGTACAATTGCCACTTGTAAAAAATGGACCCAAGTGGAATTCTAATTTTGATGATTACAATAGAAAATATGAAGCTATAGAAGACTTAAGAAGATCAGACACAAGATCCCTCAAAGATCTAATCAATTACAAGTGCCAAAAGAGGCCAAAATAAACCATATTCTAAAAGTACTATGTCTACTCAAAATTTCTACAAACTGATACCAGATCTGGAAAGTAGACAAAAAATCATGCACTTTAAAAAAAAATTGCACCTAAAAATGTGTCCGTATGAGCCTAAACAAAGCCTTTGAAGTTGCCAAAATAGGGATCAAATAGGTACAAT
The DNA here is from genome assembly GCA_027943335.1 of Chamaecyparis obtusa. Classification (NCBI taxonomy): domain Eukaryota; kingdom Viridiplantae; phylum Streptophyta; class Pinopsida; order Cupressales; family Cupressaceae; genus Chamaecyparis; species Chamaecyparis obtusa. The sequence continues at coordinate 712,093 of BSBK01005283.1, read as the reverse complement.
CACCAAAAACTGCATTTTTTGCAAAATCCATGCACCAAAACCAGAAAATAGCTGCACCACTAAAAAGCTCAGGAAATTCTACCCAAAATTTAAAAAAATGCACTTAATTTGGAGTTTGGATGACCAAGTTATGGCCTCCCAAAGTTAGACTGCCAAATCAAAACTGCATATGGTAAGGGCTACAAATTTTTGAAACCTAATGATGTCAGCAATGTACTCTCTTAAATTTGATGGTCAAATGGTTGTCATTCTAGTGTAAAAATACCCAGAATTGACAGTTAAACGACTGTCAATTTTAACACCATGAAATGTTGACGCAATCACTAGCATAAATTTGACGGTTAGATGATAGTTAATGCAAAACAAAAAATGCCCACTTTGATAGCTAGATGACCGTCAAGTTTAACATAGTGAAATAGGCAAAAAATGCAATTCTTTTTAAAATGCCATTTTTCTCCCTTGCCAAGTGTCAAATTTTGGTTGGCATGCCCTGCTGGTGTGGAGCTCTCTATAGTGCCACATAGGTAGGGGATCTCCACGTGTCGTTGAGGATAAGAGCGCAAGGGGCATGATGGCACGGAGGTGGCGGGCTTGTTGACAACCACCGGTGGAGGTGGTGGGCGCAAGTGGTGGAAGGGTCACAAATGTGGAACTTTAGTCCTACATTCACAGGAAAGAGGATATCTATGATTTTTAAAACCATTAAAGCCCATATGTAAGGTAAGTGAGCTCAGGCTTGAGTCACCATGCCTCGAGCTCGACTCACCTTGCCTTCAGCCTTGTGCTTGGCTCGCTATCTATGCTCAGCTCGGTTGATATGTGTTGGTTGGCTCGACAATCTATTGGGTCGGCTCAGCTGTTGATCTGGGTGGTTTGATTTGTCTGACTTGATTAGTGTGTTGTCAGCTTGTGACTTGTGTTGAGGTTCTTATGCCTGAGATCTGATTGCTCAATTTGCATACCCTAGCCTGTTTCTTGCAGATCTGATTGACAAACAGGGGTGGGAACCCCAAAACAACCCCTAATTTTTGCACGAAAATATAAAAAATGCCCAGATATAAAAAAAGTCATTTAAAAAAAATAAAATCCATACCGTACCGCAGATCAGACTATCAAGTTTGATTTGCAAAATATATTTGCCTCATATTTGAATTTTAGACTAATATAGGAAAATTTATAGTCAAAATTTATGGAAATGACCACTTGGACGCAATGGTGAGGTCAGATCTTTCTCTAGATGCTCCCAAAAATTGTTGATATCCCGGATCTAAATCGTGACCCTCCAAAAGTTGAAGCAACAATGGCTCTTCAACAAAGCTATGCAATGAAGACTTCTATGGCTCTGATATCATGTAAGAATTTTGATATCACTCTAATACCATGTAAGAATTTGCCTAAGGCAAAGAATAAATGCCAAGATCTAGAAGCTCAAGAGATAGCACAAGAGAGATAAATATGATATGATCAAATGATCAAATAATAATTAATAATCAAATATAATGAATTGATAGATTGCTTGCATTCAATGTAGGAATGCCTGAATATATAGGCAATGCAATAAGACTACATGATAAGGAGATGATAAGCTATCAACCACACTAGGTGTAATCACATGTCCACCAAAGGTGGATCATCCTCCATTGTACAACAAAGTATGTGCAACATGTGCAACAATGAGAGGATGATAATGTGATAAGAGCACTAAAGGTGGATCTCACACACAAAGAGGTATGTGGTGACAACTATCACCATCTAAAGTGGAATTTATCCTAACCATGTGCTAAATGAAATGTAAACTCTTAGGTGTCACAATGACAACTAATAAGAAAATGCATTATCCTAAGTAAACTTAAGTAAAGTGTAATTAGTAAATACTTAATTACACCAACAACATGCTCAGATTTCTTATTATGTGCCTGATATTGATGTGCACCACATTTTTATTATTAATTTGCAAAAATACATTGGATATAAAATTCTTCTTTTCGAGTTCTCTTCTTTTCCTCAATTGTGTGCAATGCTTCATCATTATCAAGTACAAGTGAGTCAATTTGTGAGCACTACTCCAATGGATCCTATTCTCATTAATAAGAATGATGTCGCATCCAACAATTTTGACAAGTTTCAAAAACTAATTTTTTTTTTTAATCAAAATCAATAACTCATCCAACATTGTTGATGAACAAGTGGCAACAACATTGAAAGGTGTGGCTCCTTTATCATCTATTTTCAAACCTTCTCATAATTTTACTCAGGTTTTTGTATCTTTTCATAATGTGATGTTGAAGTTAATTAATTTTCATATGTTAGCACTTCCACCTATCAAACCCATTGACATGTCCAAACCTCATTCCAAATACTTTGATCCCAAAGCTTTCTACCAATACCATCGTCAACCTAGCCATGATATTGAAAAATGTTACCATTTGAAAATTGTTATCCAAGATCTTAATGATTCTAATACTATATCTATTGAAGGTGACAATGACAATGGGAACAAATCTGTGGCACCTCCTAACCGAAATTTGCAAATTTACACCAATACTTTTCCATCTAATTCAACCAATACCATTAACCAAACAAAACCTTCTTCTTCTTCTCCTTGCATTGACTACAATGAAAAAATTGATGAAGCTAATCATGTAGTCAATCAAGTTGAGAAAGATCAACTTAAACCTAAACCTTTATCTAAGCCTTGCATTACCTTTGACTCTTTTGAGATAATTAAAGAACCTAATGATCTTCTCTACATTATCACAAGGGTTAATGGCCTTCATTCCCGTGGTGTCCTTATAGATCCCACTTTCATGGTGAATGTGATAACTAAAGAACATCTTTATAGTAGATAATTTCTATGTGATTTCTATGATAGATCTAATGTTAGGATCCAAACTTGCAATGGTTTCCTTTATTCCTCGCATGGTTCCATTTCATTTCCTAGTGAAGTTTGTGGTAAAACTATAGATGTTGCATTCACTATCATCCCATTTTCTAATCAATTCCAAGTCAAACTTGGTCTTCCTTTGCTTACCTCCATAAAATTTGTGGCTTCTCCTATTCATAAATGTTTTAAATTTCCTCATAAGGGAGAAATCGTGACTATTAACTATAGTCTTTATCAGCCTCCAGTGCCTTGAGACTCAACTGACCTTGATTTCTTTTGGCCTTCCATGCCTCAACCAACTCAAGTCCGTCTTGACCATCTCTTTAGATCATACCAAGCCTACAAGGTCCAAAATATTTGTGAGCTTAGAAAACCTAAGGATATTCCATCTCTTTTCCCTAGAATTGGACTTCTTTGTACACCACCTACACCTCCTCTTCCACCTCCTATTTATTATACACATACATCTCAACCCATCTCCCAACCTAGTGAGGTTCCTTTTGTTCTTCCTCCTAAAGAAGAAAAGGACTCGGTGTTGATTGATCTTGACCCAAGCCAAATTTATAGCAAAACCAAACGCAATCATCATGCTCATGAATGTCATCACAAGCGTCATGCTAGACCTCATCAACATGCTTCTCAAAATATTGCTTCACCTCATATACCTCCTCATGCTTTTCTTCTCTTTGATCAACTCATGCTTGAGCCAACCACAGAAGTGAATTTAATCAATATCAAAATAAACAAACATGAGAATGCTATTCGTATCTTAGATTCTATTACAATTAAATTAGATGAAGAAGATACTCTTGATGATAATATTCTTGATGCTAACAATGATATTCATGCTAGTGATTATGATGACTATGAGACTATTGATATAGATCATGATTTACCAACTATGCTTTCACAATAATTATCTATCATTCCTAGTGACATAAACGATGACCTATCTTCATAGCATGGTCCTGTATGCACCCTAAAATGGTCACCTAGACTTTGGGCCCCCCATTCAACAATTTATCAATTTCCTGAATCAACATTTTCAGCTTAATATCAATTTCTTTGATCAAATCCTAATTTTATCATTTATTTGATTATTTTCTATGGGCTAACCATTTTATCCTAAGTCTTTATTTAATTAAAAGGAATATTTCCTCCCCTTTTAATAAATAAAAAGTCCTCACTTTTCCTCTTATCCTAAGTTGCACAAATAAAGCATTATTCTTATTTTACAAAAGAGAAAGTACTTTTTGTCTTATATGGACACAAAACTTAACTCTTATTTTATCATTGGAGGATATTTGTGCACATGGATTGCTCCTCTTTTATGCTCCACCCTTGATTAAATCTTTTTCCTCTTAATCTCCATCGTCCATTGATTTTAATTTTCTATAAAAGAAGAGCTCTCTTCTTCATTTTTGAGGGATATATGATCAATCTTTTATGCTAATGTTATGATGCAGGTTTTCTAGGTGACTTTGGAGCTTTTGAAGATTTGGAGCAATCTTAGATTTTATATTTAATTAGTTGCATTATCATGACATTCATAGCTTCATATTTAGCTTAGTTTCCTTTATGCTTTAGATTAATTCATCTAGCTTAATTAGGAGGCTTTGTAATACTTTCATTTCATTTCATAGCTTAGTTTGCATAGCTTGCATCTTCATTTTTAGTATAGTATTGCATTGCATTTCATTTTGATTCTTGAGGATATTGGCATTTTTGCCCTTTTCTTCCTTGAATCTCCCATTGTGTGGTTGACTAGCAAGGTCATAAGCTTTATATACTAGTGCGATACTTTACCAGTTAAAGTATTGCTCTCTTTGCAGCATTCTGTCGCACTATTTGGAACATTCTGTCACCTACAGGTATAGTGAAGTGTCACCTAGAAAGATAATATCACCCCAGTATACTATAAAGTATCGCACGATACTTCTGGTGACTGTACTATCACCTGTACCCTACAGTGAGTTGTTTCTTGGTTCTTTCTTGCTAAGTTTTGATCTAATTAGCTTGCTGGTTTAGTTTGTTGTGGTTAGATAGATTTAATTTATAGATTTCATTTGGATTTTTGTTGTGCTAACCCTTGTAGGGATAACAAGTTGTGGTTGTAGGTGTCTCTTGCTTAAATATTTTGCCAAAAGGTTGCATGCACAAGGGCTACTAACGGTTTTTGCAGGGCTGCCCAAAAGCATAAAAACAAAAAAAAAAGTGCTTGTTATTTATTTCATTTTAAGTGTGGCATCTACTAGTTGTTTCATTTCATAGGAACATAATATCTTGTTGTAGGAATCTTTGGGTGGTAGGAGAAGTATGCTCTTCACCCTTGTGGTGAACCAGAAAATCTTGACCCATCTTTAGATTTTGAAAACAAGAGGGTAATTGAATCCTTTGCTTGGTGTGTTTGGGAGAAAACTTTGAGATAGGGGAGTATGCTCTTCACCCTTGTGGTGAAACAAAAACCTTGAACCTCATAAGTTGATCCACTCTTTGTTTAGTTTTTAGAATCCTTTAGCAAGCCTGCTCTTAAGCAATCAAGAGGAAAGACCCAAGTGGGGACAAGCTTTTTGTCGACTATTCCGACCCACTATAAACTCAAGGCTATCAAGGACACAAAACCTTGGTAGATGTAGCACTTGTCTTCGCTTGATGTGAGTAGCTTGTGGGATTGTGACCATGAGGAAAATGTCAAGCAAGAATGCTTAAGGTACTCTTGAGGCCGCGAGGTCTGTTACTTGCCACAAGGTAAGGAGTCCCTTTGGGGAGCAAGAGGGGTGTTACGAACAGAAGCCCTTACTAAGAACCATAGATAGAAGCCACCCTATTTTGCTGCTTAACTTCTTGGTGCAAGGATTGATCCAAGTGGAATGACCCAGATCACCCCAAGATTACTCACCATTTGTGTTCCTTTGGTTGTGTCATTGGCACTTCCACGACAAAGCCAATATCTATTGTGGGTAACCACTTTGTGTGAGGCAATGGAGCATCAAGTGTGGGCCAAGTTGTTAAGTATTGAGCCATTGTCTTTTTAGGATAGAAAGTGCTTGAAGTGTTCTCGCTGTGATATACTTATGTAAACGTTCTTGCATATTCAACATCACGGTAGTATTCATAGGATTTTTCAATTTTGATATCACAAGTGCTTGTCTCAGCAAGGTTGCTTTTGCCCTTGTTTCAAGTGTTTGAAGACATGTTTAATCCCTTACTATTTGCAAACTTGTCCATTTACTATTGTCACTGTGATTAAAATTGAAAAAATCAACCTGCAAACTAAAATTTTGATCAAATTGCCCTTAAAACTGAGATTTTTAGCACTCACCGGTCAAGAGTCATACGACACTGGAATAGTATCACACCCTGTACTGAGAAATATCATGTGATAGTTTGTCACTGGAAGACTATCACACCACTTGCCTGGAAAGTATCACACGGGCTGCCTGGAAACTATCACCTGGTATCCGTGAGAAATATCACCTGGTTAGAAATTATCACCCTGTTAGCCTAGAAACTGTCGCACAAAGTCTTTTTGCTGTCTGCCTAGTTTATGCAATTTTCAGTCTTTCCTTGGTTGACCATATTTTAGTAGGTCTCGTACCCTATAGCTAAAAGCCTGTTTGTACCTTAGGTTCTTGGCTCTAGACATCTTGAGTTAGTGATCTTTGATTTCACCAAAGATTTTGCTTGTCATTGGTAAGCTAGGAATCATCCTTGTTGACAAGATTCACCTTTAGATTCTTTGATTGCACACTTGGAGAGTTTGAGTACTCTTTTGTCCAAATCCATCTTCACATAAATTCAATTTCAATATATTTTGGGTAAATCATCCTCTTGATCCATATGTGCTAGGATACTAGAATCCTTTTATTATGCACCACTATGGCAGTGTTGATTTATACCTTTTGTCAGCTTTCTATTTCACCATTTCTCATTTGGATGATCGAATATTTTCACTATCCTAGTTTGACAATTAACGATTCATAAGGTTATCTTCTCACTAAGGATCTTTTCTTTCATGCCAGTTACAACAAGATACCAAGTGGACCAAGGAAAATGACCTCAAGTAGTTTTTGAACAATTACCTTTAGTACAAACTCACCAAAAGTGAAAGGGGAAGGAACCCATCTTTGATCAGTCCCCTAGGAGTGCTTCAAAATTTTGGTTTGAGCCTAGGAGCAACCTTAGTAAGTTGAGTACCTCTCTAGCACTTTCTCAATCGAATATGGATATGAGTTACACCTTGACTAAAAAGGATAGAGAAGTAATGGATCAGACTCTCGATGACATTTTCCAAAGACATGGAGATAAAATACTATTTGGGGAATCCTCTCATGACAATCAACCAGAGTCACCCCCTATCAACGCTAGATATTTGGACGCCTATCAAAGAGCTAAAAGATATACAAGATGAGCTCACCAAGATGAACAATCCCAACATGAAGACTAAAACAACAACTCTAGTGATTCTCATGTGAATGCCACATTCACCAATGACTTGTTCAAACATTCAAGATCCAACTCTCCACTCAAAACAACTTCAAGATATGCAAGTGAAAGGCTTAAAATAATTGAGCGAAAAAAGAAAGCATTTTTGGATGAACAAGCCACTAAAGCAGAAAGGTTTAGACAACTAGAAGAAGAGCAACATGCCTTGTTAGAATTAAGCATAAAGGTATTCCAAGAGGAACAAGATAGGCTCTTGGCACAACAACTTAATGACCAATTCAACAATAGGGGTATTAACAGTGGAAATAACTCTCCACCCTCTACTCCCTCAAGAACTCCATGAGGCAGAAGGTATTCAAGGTCACCCTCAAGATCTCCTAGTCCTAGAGGAAGGACTTTACAACATGCTCACTATAGGAGACATACGCCTCCTAGGAACTCAAGACAACCCTCCCAACGAGCTCATCATGACTCTCAACATGGAGGAAGTAGTGCAAGTTTTGATGATCAAGATTTTATGAGAATGCAACAAGAACCACTATTCCAACAATATGTGGAAAAGTACCTTGATCAAAATAAAGATAGGTTCCTAGAGACTTTAATTAACAAGGGTGCTAGAGTCCCTTATAATTTTGATGTGGATAGGAGAATCAAGAAACAAAGCCCCTCACAAGAAGAAGAAATTAAGCAAATCAAGAAAATGATGGAGAAAATGATGGCTCCTAAGAGTTCCTTCAACCTTGACTCTATTTGTCCTAATCCTTTTGATAGGAGTGTCAACATGAAGGATTTTCCTATGAAAATTGAATTTTCCCAATATGACAAATATGCCAATTGTACCTGATCTATAGACACAACACTTCAGTAAAACATTAGAGGTTAGCAAAAATCAAAATCGTGTAATGAATTGAAAGCTAAACTAACCAGGCGATTTACTGCCTTCTAATAGGTGCGAGTATGATGTTCTCAGATTGTATCAAGATTAGTGACCTTGATGACACCTAAATGAAGGATTTGAATGCAATTAATATATTTTTTTGGATTTTAAACGCAATAAGATGAAAAATGATATGAAATCTATGATATGTAAAAACTGATATACTATGATATGCTAAATGATCTAACAAATGAAAACTAATATGATATGAAAAAACTATGCAATATTGATCTCACAAAGTTGTTTGATTTACAAAAGAAGCTTTGATTCTTCAGACACCAATTCGCTAGCATAAGTTTGCACAATTATGAGATGATTTTTGAAGAGCTGAGCCTTGATTTTATAGAAATCTAGGGCTTTGGAGGTGCATGGGGAAAAAAGCCATAAATCACTCAAATAACTCAGGTTGATTTTTGAGTTATTTTTAAATAAAGGATATTTAACTCACAAAAACATGCAAAAGCATAGTTGAACTCAAAATAGAGTTTAGATTTAATTGATAATTGGTAGTTGTCTACTTTTGTGATTTGTGCATGTTTTAATTATGAATTAATTTAATAATAAAGTGATTTATTTCCAACTTAACTGATTTTGAAAAATAAAATAATTGATTTATGGGTTAATCAATCATTTTAATCAAACTTTTATTCAAAAACAATATTATTAAAAATTGACAACTTGCTTTAATTAATTAAATAAGAATTTAATCAATTATTCATAGGATTTTGGATTTATTGTCAAAATTAAATAATACAATTTAGGAATAAATATAATTCAATTCAATTAAACAATTAAGTGGCAGAATTAAACTAATTAATTAAATATTCATCATATTCAATTAATCAACTTTAGGATAAATATGATTTATCTTCAAATAATCATTAAATTAAAGATAATTATGATAATTAGGAATATTACTAGGAATATTCCTCAATGCAGAATTTGAGATAATCAATTAGGATTCGATGATGTGTCGATGTGCCTTAGGTTAGGACTTTGATATCGATTTCGTTCAATATGTTGATATAGGAGGTTAATGAACCTATAGCCCATTTTTGGGGTATTACATTTTGCCCCTCTTTGAATTACTGTACGAAGCGCAGTGGTTCAAAGACAATCTGTGTATGATATTGAAACTTGATGTTCGAAATTGATATTGATATGAAATAGAAGTTGATTAAAATTGATATGAAGATAATAGGTCTTGAATGACCAAAGATAATGTTAACTATAACAACAAATGAACCGATGAAACAAAAGCATCAAAATGCCTGATTTTGAACCTTATGATTGCGAAGAAGTGAGTGACCGATTCTAGACTCGATTGTCCTTAGAAGAATCATGTAGGTATCACATCTGAACCCTTCAGTTACCGAAGAATCAAGGAAATGACAATTGAACCGATAGTTGCAAAAATTGATACAATTTACAAGATTAGGAGAATACCAGATTGATATGGATCTCGATGAATCTGATATGCCCCAAGTGATGATTGATTTTCCCCAAGCGATGAGGTCTTTTTGATGAATCAACAAATAGACATGGTTGTTGTCTTGATTACTGAGGAAAGATATACTTCAGAAAGATATGATTTCAAATTAGATTACAGACTTTGAATGATATGCAATACCATGCCCCCTTCGGGATTAAAATTGAAATCTGACAAGAAAAGTTAGCGTTGATAGTTTAGAAGCATGCTAATTGATTTGAGAAGTGGGTAAACATGTTTGAGAATGCATTCTGCATCGTTTGGAGGTCCTGGAGACCAAGTGGGACTAGGTGAAACTATGAGTTGACCATAGTTGACAAGCAGAAGACAGGTGAAACTATGAGTTGACCATAGTTGATTTTCACATACAAGCAGAAGACAAAGAAAAGATCATGCCCCCAGTCATCACTCTCTAAATCCTAAAAAGGACATCATCGAAGAGCTTGTGGGAACACAATATGTAGAAATCTCAATGCGAATCACTAAGCATACAAGGAGATAAAAATATGTCTATGGTTTCATAGCTAGTGGGCATTGTATTGATTTATCCGGTTACCTAAAAGTTCAATGATGATAACAAATCGACATATGATCAGTGACTAGGTCCTAGGTCTTAGGTTGCATTTCATATTGCATGTTTCTTTGCATTTTGCACATTGCATGATCTCACAATGACTCAACAAACTTCAATGCTTAAACAATTCTTCAATAACATCTTTGAATCTAACAAGAGTTGAATCTCACACAAAGGTCCATCCAACGAAATAGCAAGTAGAATCCATTTTCAGGATCAAAATCAAAATTTGAGATCATTCATATTATTAACTACTTGCATAATCGACCTTCGATCATCACAAAAATCCAGTATTCAACTTAACTGATTATCTTACAACAAACTATCAAAATTTCAACTTGGTCAACTATGGTCAACTCATAGTTTCACCTAGTCCCACTTGGTCTCTAGGACCTCCAAATGATGCAGAATGCATTCTTAAATGTGTTTACCCACTTCTCAAATCAATTAGCATGCTTCTAAACTATCAACACTGACTTTTCTTGTCAGATTTCAATTTTAATCCCGAAGGGGGCATGGTATTGCATATCATTCAAAGTTTGTAATATAATTTGAAATCATATCTTTATGAAGTATATCTTTCCTCAGTAATCAAGACAACAGCCATGTCTAGTTGTTGATTCATCAAAAAGACCTCATCGCTTGGGGAAAATCAATCATCACTCAGGGCATATCAGATTCATCGAGATCCATATCAATTTGGTATTCTCCTAATCTTGTAAATTGTATTAGTTTTTGCAACTATCGGTTCAATTGTGTTATTTCCTTGATTCTTCGGTAACTGAAGGGTTCAGATGTGATACCTACATGATTCTTCTAAGGACAATTGAGTCTAGAATCGGTCACTCACTTCTTCACAATCATAAGGTTTGGAATCAGGTGTTTTGATGCTTTTGTTTCATCGGTTCATTTGTTGTTATAGTTAACATTATCTTTGGTCATTCAAGACCTATTATCTTCATATCAATTTTAATCAACTTCTACTTCATATCAATATCAATTTCGAACATCAAGTTTCAATATCATACACAGACTGTCTTTGAACCACTGCACTTTGCACAGTAATTCAAAGAGGGGCAAAATGTAATATCCCAAAAATGGGCTATAGGTTCATTAACCTCCTATATCAACATATCGAACGAAATTGACATCAAAGTCCTAACCTAAGGTACATCGACACATCATCGAATCCTAATTGATTATCTCAAATTCTACATTGGGGAATATTCCTAGTACTATTCCTAATTATCATAATTATCTTTAATTTAATGATTATTTGGCAATAAATCATATTTATCCTAAAGTTGATTAATTGAATATGATGAATATTTAATTAATTAGTTTAACACTGCCACTTAATTATTTAATTGAATTGAATTATATTTATTCCTAAATTGTATTATTTAATTTTGACAATAAATCCAAAATCCTATGAATAATTGATTAAATTTTTATTTAATTAATTAAAGCAAGTTGTCAATTTTTAATAATATTATTTTTGAATAAAAGTTTGATTAACCCATAAATCAATTATTTTATTTTTCAAAATCAGTTAAGTTGGAAATAAATCACTTTATTATTAAATTAATTCATAATTAAAACATGCACAAATCACAAAAGCAGACAACTACCAATTATCAATTAAATCTAAACTCTATTTTGAGTTCAACTATGCTTTTGCATGTTTTTGTGAGTTAAATATCCTTTATTTAAAAATAACTCAAAAATCAACCTGAGTTATTTGAGTGATTTATGGCTTTTTTCCCCATGCACCTCCAAAGCCCTAGATTTCTATAAAATCAAGGCTCAGCTCTTCAAAAATCATCTCATAATTGTGCAAACTTATGCTGGCAAATTGGTGTCTGAAGAATCAAGGCTTCTTTTGCAAATCAAACAACTTTGTGAGATCAATATTGCATAGTTTTTTCATATCATATTAGTTTTCATTTGTTAGATCATTTAGCATATCATAGCATATCAGTTTTTACATATCATAGATTTCATATCATTTTTCATCTTATTGCATTTAAAATCCAAAAAAATAGATTAATTGCATTCAAATCCTTCATTTAGGTGTCGTTAAGGTCACTGATCTTGATACAATCTGAGAACATCATACTCACACCTATTAGAAGGTAGTAAATCACCTGGTTAGTTTAGCTTTCAATTCATTGCATGATTTCAATTTTTGCTAACCTCTAATGTTTTACTGAAGTGTTGTGTTTATAGATCAGGTACAAAATTCACACACACAATGGTAATGGTGACCCACATGATCATGTGCATTAGTTCTATACCATGAGTTTTGAATTCCACCATGAAGATTCCTATCTGATGAGATTATTCCCAAGGAGTCTAAAAGGTCAAGCTATGGAGTGGTTTACCAACATAACCCCTCCTGTCAAAACTTTTAAAGAACTGGTCCATAGATTTGTGCAACATTTTGCATACAATTTATTAAGATCAGTCACCATGCTTGATTTGTGCAATTTAAAGCAAAATCAAGGGGAATCCTTTGTTACATTCTTACAAAGGTGGAGACGATTGTGCTCTTGTTATTCTAGGACAATTCTCGAACATGAGAGAATTGATATCATTGTGAGCAATTTAGTACCTGAGATGCGGTATGAGGTTCGGAAAATGGTCTTTGATTCATTCGACACCATGGTTGAAACCGCATGCAGAATAGATGATGTTTTAAAAGAGCAAGGTATTTTGACTAAACAAAATAATAGCAATAATAGTCAAAATAGTAACAACTCTAATAAGGATTAAAGAAAGAACTTGCACTAGAATAAAAATAAACAAGTAGTCAATGACGGAGTTGTTGACTCTTCCCAACCAAAGGATCAAGGAGTCCTCCATTTGTTTGGTGTGGTTCAAGCTATGAAGCTTAATGCATCCTCTAACCAACAAGAGCATAAACAAAGATATCAGGACAAACCCAAAAAGGAAAAGCGACAGTTCTCTAAGCTTGGGGACTCTTATGAGGATGTTTTCAAAATGCTTATTGCTAACAATCTTGCACAACCACAAGATCCAACAAAATTCTGCATACCTGACATTACGCCATATTGGTGGAATGAAAAAGCCTACTGCATATTTCATAATGGCATTGGCCATGACATCGAGCACTATTGGAAACTTAAACATCTTATTCAAGATCTTATTGAAAATGGAAAACTTGAGATTGATGGATTGAAAACCAATGTAGATCACAAAGCTTTTAAAGAGCCTTTGCCCAAATATGACAAGGAGGAAACCTCTAAACCCAAAGATGGCAAAGCTGCAATCAACTACACCTATCTGTCTGCAGAGAATGTTATCAATATGCTTGAAGTTGTGGATGAGAATGTCAATATGATGGGAAGCAGAGATCCTTATGGTCATGATGTTGATTCTCCTCCTATATTTGATGAAGAACCTGTGATAGTGCTTAGAGGTCCTCACTCTCGAAGGTCATCCCAAGCTCTTAATGTTGTTACTAGAAGCCAAAGTCAAAGTCCTATGATTATTAGAGGTCCTAATTCCAACCAATCCAGCAAATCCAAGCAAGGGACATCTAAGAATGCAACCACCAAGTCAGCAATCAATCCTGAAATGGGCTATAATCTTGTGGACCAATTGCAAAGAACGCTGACTCAAATTTTAATTTTTGAACTCCTAGAATTGTCTCCAAGACATAAGCATGTCCTTGAAGATGCTTTGTGTACAACTAATGTTCCTAACAACATAGATGTTGACCAATTCTAGAACATGGTAAATCACCTTGCTAGCCCACATTACCTAACATTTTCAAAAGAAGATGATAAAGCTTTGAGCCATCCACATAATCTTGCCCTTCACATTGAGGTCATGATGCATAAAACCTGTGTTAGGCATGTGTTGATAGATGGGGGTGCCAACATCAATATCTATCCCTTGAGCTTATTGAAAATGTTGGGATACTCTGAGAAAGTGATTGATACTAGAAAAAAGATTACAATAAAAGCTTATGATGAGGCAGAGAGAAGTTCTAAGGGGTTAGCCATCCTTCCTGTCAAAATTGGTCCTGTCTAGGACATTTTGTTCCAAATTATTGATGCTGGTCCGTTAGCATATAATATCCTACTTGGTAGACTATGGATCCATGACATGCAAGTAGTATCATCCACCTACCACCAATGTGTCAAGTTCCCCTATAATGGAGTAGAAGTCTGTATACTCGGGGATAGCACATTATCTGTTAATGTGATTTCAGCAGGGACTCATGTTCCTCTTAATAGGGAAGCATAAAATTTTGATGCAACTCTAGAGCAGTGCAAGAACAAGTTTAAGGCCATAGACCTTGGTATGGGGGGTTATCAAATGGACTCCTTCACAAAACTGCCAGTCTCACCTAGGTCCTATGGTAAAACTTCACAAGAAATGCAACCTTCATCTTCAACAATGACTCTATTTGATACATTTGTAGAGTCTTCAATGCCCATCCAGGATGAAAAAGAAGAGGTAGTTGTTAGAGATTGGATTTGCAAGGAGGAAAAATACCAGCATAATGAAAATTTATCCCCATCTCCTAAAGATTATGGGAGAGGATACACTTTGGTTAAAAATATGGGCTACCCAGGTCATGGCCCTCTTAGTCACAGATTAGATGCTAAAGCTAAACCACTCGATCATGCTCTCTTTGGTCATAGATCTAAGACAATGGTTGGCCTAGGTTTTGAAAGTCAGAACAAGAAAGCTACTCCTATCCTAGCTGCGACAAATAGTGATGAAGAATCAAGCTACATACCCAATTTGCAAATCCAACAAGACATGTGTGGAGATTGGGTCCCTTCCACCACTATTGAAAATCATGTTCAAGAACATCAGTACACAAATGGCATTCAAGAGGGTGTTACCCTTGGTGACATCAAAGCCTCTACTTCAAGGCCTAAAAAACATGCTTGGTGTAAACATTCTAGTCGAGATTCAGATACATACTCACATGAGTATGAGTGGGAGACTCTTTTTGACTTCTCTACAGTTGACATGGACATTGATGTTGTCCATACATATAGTTCCCAACCTGAGGTAGCTAATGAGTCTAGTGTAGGATTAGATGATTTGAATCCATGAGTTGCTTTAGTGGACGATGCTTCACTTGGTAGGGTAAGCCCTGATTTGGGTACCTTAGAGGGATACTTGATGAATCCTAACCTTGCAATCACCAGAGATGATACCATTCACATACACAATGTTGAACTAGTCATTGATTTACCCCTTGCCAATCCTCACTTAATTGATTGGTCTCAACGCTATCAAGAGCCTCAGCTCCTAACTTTCCAGAATGACTATGAGATAGCATGCTACCTGAATGCCCTTGAGCTCATAGTCTCTTCCACCAGCGAACCAACTATGAGCATGATAGAACTAGATGTTAAGTACCTCAATCAAAAAATAAAAAGAAAAGAAACAAAAAATAGGCATTCTGATGGTAAAAACCACTATGTGGCGGTGTCAGAACCTAAAAAAGTAAAAAATAAAAGACGTATCCGAAGGTGAAAACCTCTCTGAGGTACCTAAGGATGGGGTACTTGATCATCTTCCTAGTTATTTTCAAGACAGGTCATCAATGCTTATTGAGCCCACATAGCCAGTTAATCTGAATACAGAAGAGGCTCCACAAATAGTTCATTTGGCTCAATCATTGTCAACACAAGAGCGAGAAGCCTACACCAAATTCCTACAAAGAAAGAAAATCAATTTTGCTTGGAACTATTCAGACATGCCAGGGTTGGACACTAGTCTCATTATGCATCATTTGTCCATAGCTCTAGGAATAAAACCAATGAAACATAAATTGAGGAAAATGCATCCCCACATAGCTCTTCTTGTCAAAGCTGAACTAGAAAAACTCCTCAATGCAAGATTTATAAGAGCCATTGATTATACCGAATGGATATCCAATATTATGCCAGTTTCAAAACATGACAAATCCATTCGTGTTTGCACAGACTTTAGAGATCTCAATAAAGCTTGCCCAAAGGATGATTTTCCACTCCCAAACATAGACATTATAGTGGACATGACTGTGGGATATGAGATCTACTCT
This sequence comes from Chamaecyparis obtusa, assembly GCA_027943335.1. Lineage (NCBI taxonomy): Eukaryota > Viridiplantae > Streptophyta > Pinopsida > Cupressales > Cupressaceae > Chamaecyparis > Chamaecyparis obtusa. The sequence continues at coordinate 695,687 of BSBK01005283.1, read as the reverse complement.
TTGATGGATGGATTTTCTGGCTACAACCAAATTAAGATAGCTCTTGAGGATTAGGAAAATACAACATTTACTTGTGCGTGGGGAACCTATTGTTGGAACGTCATGCCTTTCAGTTTAAAGAATACCAGAGCTACATACCAAAGAGCTATGACAACAATCTTTCATGACATGATGCACAAGAATATGGAAGATTATGTAGATGATACCTTGGCTAAATCTAAGAAAAGGGATAAACATTTAGAAGATTTAGAGGTCATTCTAGATCGAATGGAACAGTTCCAACTAAGATTAAATCCGAAGAAATGTGCATTTGGTGTTACCTCAGGAAAGTTGTTAGGCTTCATTATTTCAGAAAAAGGAATCGAGGTAGATCCTAAAAAGGTACAAGTAATCATGGATATGCTGCCTCCCAAAAACATCAGTTAGATGAGGAGTCTCCAAGGACGCCTTCAATCTATCAGGAGGTTTATTTCCCAGCTAGCAGATAGAGCTCAACCCTTTAACAAGAACCTACATAAGGGAGTCCAATGTGTGTGGAATGAAGAATGTCAAAAGAGTATGGACCAAATCAAGGAGTACTTGGCCAATCCTCCCATCTTAATGCCTCCTATCCCAAGAAAACCACTTATTTTGTACATTTCAGTGACTGAATCTTCCCTGGGGGCATTGTTGGCTCAAATTGATGAAAATGGGAAAGAGAGAGCCATATATTACATCATCTGTACTCTTGTGTCTTATGAGGTCAACTATACTAGTATTGAAAAGTCTTGTCTCGCAGTAGTATTTGCTACCCAAAAATTAAGACACTACATGCTTGCACATACAGTCCATCTCATAGCTAAAATTGATCCTCTCAAGTACTTGGTAAGGTTTCTCTCATGGGTAGACTTGCTAAATGGATGATGATTCTTTCTAAATTTGACATAGAGTATGTTGAGCATAAACCCATAAAAGGACAAGCTATCACAGACCAACTGGCTGATTTCCCAATTCCAGACAATATGCCTATTCAAGTTGAGTTTCCAGATGAGCACATACTATACATAACTAACAGAACATGGAAGATGTTCTTTGATGGGTCTTTCATGCAAAATGGTTCAGGAGCTGGAGTGTTGTTTATCTCTCCTCATGGGTACACAATTCCTAAGTCCTACAAACTATTGCTCCCATGCACAAACAACATAGCCAAATATGAAGCCTTGACAAATGGACTAAAAATGGTAATAGAATGGGGACTTACAGAGCTGCACATTTATGGGGATTCACAATTGATCATCAACCAAGTTAATGAAGAATACCAAACAAAGGATGACAAACTGGTACCCTACAAGAAAATGGTTGATTCATTGCAACAATACTTCACCTTTGTTAAATTTCAACAAATCCCTAGAACAGAGCATAAAGCAGTTGATGCCATGGCTACATTGGCTTCACTTCTTCAGCTAGAACAACATGAGTCCAAATTTGAATTCCTAGTGGAAGAGCTACATTACCCAATCTATGACTCCCAAGAAAGCCAAGTCATTTGTACCCTCATTGGTCATGAGTCATCCCGCTATGGTGCCATTTACTCATATTTCCATGATGGCATTATACCCAATACCTTTAACCGCTCTGAAAAAAGAAACCTTATCCGTAATGCCTCTCGCCATACCCTTATCTTTGGTGATTTGTATAGGAGGGGTTTAGATGGGACACTTCTTAGGTGCTTGGAAAAGGAGGAATCTGACCAAGAGTTAGCTGACATTCACGAGGGAATTTGTGGAGGACATTCTAATGGTCTTGCCATGGCCCAAAAGTTGCTTAGGGTGGGGTACTATTAGCCTATCATGCAGACAGATGCAGTAGCTTTTGCCAAATCATGCGAAAAGTGTCAGAAACATGGAAACCTGATTCATGCTCTAGGAAGGGAGCTTATTCCTTCTATTTCTCATTGGCCATTTCAGCGATGGACCTTTGACCTTGTTGGGTAGATTCATCCCAACTCATTAGGTGGACATAAATTTATCATTACTGCTACTAACTACTTTACCAAATGGGTAGAAGTTGTTCCACTTTCTGTTGCCTCAGGAAAAATGGTTTCTTTTTTCATCTTGAACCATATCATTTTTCGGTATGGTGTGCCTTCAGAGATAATCATTGAAAATGGAGGTCAGTTTAAAAATAAGGACCTTAAACAACTCTACAAGAAATTCAAGATAAAATAGCATTGGTCCTCCATTTACTTCCCGTAAGGAAATGGACAAGCAAAGGCTTCAAATAAGACCATTCTCAAAATCCTTCATAGAACAATTCACAAGAATGGTAGAGATTGGCATCTTCAGATAAATCCAGCCTTATGGGCTTACAGAATGAGTATTCATACTCCAACATGGGCTACTCCTTTTTCCCTTACTTATGGTGTTGAAGTATTGTTACCTTTAGAGGTAGAGATCCCTTCCCTTAGAGTCTCTCTCAAAGGTTTAGTGACAGATGAAGACTACCGTGCCATGAGGTTGCAAGAACTAGAACTTTTAGATGAAAAGCGTAAAGCATCTTTTGATCACATGAGAGTTTACCAGAAGCGTATGACCAAAGCATTTAACAAGAAGGTTCACCCTAGAGAATTTCAAGTGAGAGATCTTGTCCTACGAGAAAACCCTAAGAACGAATAAAATAGAGAGCAAAAGGGAAAGTTCGAACCTAATTGGCTTGGACCATACATCATTACTACAACTTTTGGTATAGGTGCTTATTTACTATTTGATCTAGAGGGAGAACAACTCCTTGACCCTTTCAATGTTTTGCACCTCAAGAAGTTCTATCCATGATGCCTATTCTGTCTAGGGGCATTCTTTGTACATACTTTATGATCCTAAAAAAATTCCAAAAAAATTCATATATGATGCTGAAAAAATCCTAAAAAGCATATAAAATCCTGAAAAAATACAAAAAAAAAAAAAAAAAGCAAAAAAATTGCAAAAAATAGAAAAAGTGCCTTGGTGAAAACTTGGAAACATGCGCCTTGGTAGCAAAAATACAAAAAAATTGAAAAAATAAAAAATATCCAAGTGGTGAAAACCTGAAAACAAGTGCTACTTGAGGCCTTTGCACCCTTGTTTCTTAGCATGCGTCCTCGACACTTAGCCTTTTTCCATCATGCCTTGACCTTGTTGCCTTGGTTTGGAATTGGTCTTTGTCTTTGTCTAGGGGGCATAACTATGTTAGCTTTGGTCTCTAGGATGCATTAGTCTTTAAGACATCTTGCAAATGGTGTTTTTCAACACCACCCCCAAACTGTGTTTTTCAACACTACCCTAGCGTCAAGTGTTTCTCAACACTTATCAGATATCTTACCCACAGTCTAGCATGATATGATATTTTCTCATTGGCAGCTGTGATACTCAAAGTTTGACTCTATGACCTACACACACACACTTAAACACTTGACTCACTAAGCCTTGATTGACTTTATTTATTTGTGTGCTATCTATGATGATTTCTTTGATGAGTGTTCTCTCCCAAAGATAGTTTTCAATGATGCATAGCTAGAAGATTGAGGGCATGAGAACATGTTTTATTACTTTTTCTGCTTGTGGGTATATTTTGTTGGTCTTAACTGTCATTAGCATTTATGCTTGATCCACTTGACACTTAGGATCTACAAAGTATTATCCTTGACTGTTTCATGTGAGTGCATGCTTATAGCCATCTTGACCTTCTTATGTCCTGATGCAAGCATAATCTCACTATAGAAAACTTAGGTAATCTCACTATACTAGTCATCGTGACCTACATGTCTTTGATGTCTAGGTGGGATTCCCACATTTCATCTGATATAGATCATATTCATATACCCATAGTCATACTAGTGAGTATTGTATGATCTTATGATGCTACCAATAAAGCTCGATGATGATTATTAGATGTCTATTGGCATTGTGACCTTGCAAGTCAACCACTTTTCATAGTAGCTTGCATTTTTAGGTTCATGTTAGATTAGTCTTTCATTTTGCACATGGAGAGAGCTCTCCTTAGTCAACTGCACTCATCCTTTCACTTCTTCTCGATCATGTCTTTCACTCCTTGTCTTTTACATCACATCCTGTTCCTGTCATCACAAGAGGTTAATCTTATCATCATATCTATATCCTAAAAGAAAGCATTTTCAGAAACATGAGTCTATATCATACACATGAGAATTAAACATACATCTATGAGAGAGAGTATACATGAGCATTTATACCATACATTTGGAGCAAATATGACAAGACAATATAAAAAATGATACATCCATCACAAGTGAGACAAATACATAGATACATTGCAAATCCAGTAATCTCATATATATAACAATGTCATGATACAAAATACAATATGAGACCCCAAAAATCTGGATCAAAGTCTCATGATATGTAAACATCTAAAAATCCTAATCCTAGCTCTGGCTGGCACCATCATGTGGAGCTAGTGGTGGAGGAGGTGGTGCTACATCTGGTACCATATCTGATCTGCTAGCTATAGAAGAATAGGGCGGTGCCCGTTGACCCTGTGGCACAACCTGTATATAGAGCCCATGATAGTATGTGGCTCATGCTGCCTCTCTCTGTGACTCTACAGTAGCTACCTATATAGCCCTATCCCACCACTCAAGCTCAGCTCTTAGATTCGTTAGTTGTTGCTCTTTGACCGCTATGGTGATGCGTAATTATTAAATCTCCATCTCTAGAGTGTGGATCTTGGCTCTCAGGTCCTCTCCCCCTGCAAGCTGATCCTCCCCAGCACTCGACCCTTGGCGAGATGGCCTCCCTCTGTCATCTCCCTCATCTCCAGAACCCTGTCCCCATGGCTATTTCTGGCCACCTGATCGAGAGCTCTGTCCTCTCTCTCCCTCTCCCTCCTTTGCCATCCCCTCCATCTCCATCATCTCCCTCATCTCCTTGAGCTAATGGTTTTGCATTAGGTACCGTAAACCTAGGAAATGGAGCTCGCCGCTACTCTGCTCTATAGGCTACATCAGCCCCTGCATCTACCATGTCTGGGAGATAGTCCCATGGCTCTCTTCGTATGGCTATTGTATCCTATACTGCTTGCTGGTATTCCAACATCGGCAGCCAACCCTAACCCTCCTCATCCCTAGCCTGGGCGTATGTAGTAGTCTCTGTAGACACTCTCTATTGTCACCTGAACTATCTCCATACCTAAGTAATAACAAACCTCTCCACAATATCTGGGTGTCGGCCTACCAGTGGCTGGCTGCATAACATATAGCTCAGCTCATCCTCCACATCACCCCATGGCTCAACCTGCCTGTATGGTCACCACTGGAAGCAAGTCAGCTCATCCAGTATCCTCCTATAGTATGTCACATCCTCGTTGTGAGGTTGTGACAAGAATCCTGCATATATGTAGATGAAGGGATGTCTCCTCTCCCTTAGCTGTACACATGGATGCACCACAATGATGTGCTCCCATGCCCACACCTGTGCTAGAATAGCACCGCATGCTCATGTCCTGCTCTCACGGTACATGATCTCATGGAGCTCATGGTACATATCGGCCAATATGGCTAGGCCCCATGCCATCCATCATGGATGTGCTACTAGATCTACTAACAATTTGCCCCATCCTAGTGAAAAACCCTTCTGACTCCTATCAGTGATAAGGGCCTGTGCAATAATGGAAGCAAAAATACACAACATTGGGAAGTCCCTGCCAAAATCATCCATTAATCGATCCTAGTAGATGTGTCTATCTATAATGGTAACATCCTGTAACATGCCCTGGATGGCCTATCATCCCTCGGTAGGATCCTGATCATAGTATACCTGTGCCAACAAACAATCATGTCAGTTTCTATTATATGAAAACTTTACATCTATGACTATCTATAAACATGATTATACTTACAGGATCGCCATGGCTAGGCACTCAGAGAATTCGATAGACATCCTCCAAAGTGATTGACACCTCTCCAGTAGGCAGATGGAAGGTGTTGTGCTCACTATGCCATCTCTCAGCTAGCGCAGTTAACAACCCATGATCAACTTGAATATGGGGCAACTTCAGCAAGTAGCCAAAGCCCATCACCCTCAAGTCTGCCCGACCTGGTTCATCCAGATCTCGGACATGCCGTAACCCAGTAACCTTCAGCGCTCTGATCAACAGTGCTGGGAAGAACTCCTGCAAGCCATCAATCCAAGCTAGATGTTAGAACATATCATGATGGATGTCTAAAATTAGTACAAGGTATCTTAAGAATGCAAAACATTGTCAGGACCCATGTCATTTTGCTCAAAAATATTATAACATGTTATTTTTCTATATTGTACGATACTATTTTTTGACTAAGTATCATGCGCTACTTTTCCCAATAGCAGTACGATGATATCTATTCCTACAATACTTCTCCTAGTATCATATGATATTTCATCCAATGTCGTGTGATACTGGATTCAATATCAGTGCGACATTATATTGACCCATGAAGTATCGCACGATAGACACCCTCAAAGGGTGCGATACTTCTAAAGTATTGCATGATTTTTCGTACAAGAAAAATTTTGAAAAATTTTAAAATCATTAAAAACATGTTTTAAATGTATTAAATGCTCTTAAATGACAAAAAGGGCAAGTTTTTCTTAAAACATACCAGGGCACCATACTGTGGAGGCCGGTTGTTCAACCGGGTGCTCTCAAATCGATGCTTGTGAGTTGGGACTGCTGCTTGCTGGGCCATTTTCTCTCTCTAAGCTCTCAAAATTTTCAAATCACAATAAGTCAAATGATTTTGAAAATGACCTTTTTACCCCTTTTTATAGCATTTTGACTTTTTGACCTAATTTTCAAAACACCTCAAAATTGTGCAAAAATTGCACCCCTAGCTAATTTTGACATCCTAGATCCATTTTTAGACTTGAAATCAAAATCCAAGTTAATCTTGATAGTCAAAATCACATTTCAAATTTTTCCCTTCTTCTGCGCAGTTGGCTGACCATTTAAGGCCTGATTCTTTGATCTTCGCTGGGGCATCTTCATTTCTTCATCTCCATCTCTTTCAACCTCCTATTCTTTCATTCATCTTCATCTCTATCTCTCTAAGGTTTGATTTCATCTTTATCCTATATGTTTCTCAGTCAAACATAGTCAACCTGGGGCATGTCTTCACTACTTAATGGTTATCCTATCATCCTTCATCTTCGATTGTGATTTATAGTGATTTGATCATCTTTATCAATTTGTTATTTTCCTCTACCTGATTTCAATTTCAATTCTGAGGGGGTAGTGCCTATCAGCTTCAATCTTTGATTCAACTTTATCATTCAGCTCATCTTGAGATTTTTATTTTGAGACTTGATTATCACTTAACAGCAATGGTGTTGGTCTTGTCTTTTGATTCTTATCTCTTATTTTTAGACTTGATTATCACACAACAACAACGGTGTTGGTCTTGTCTTTCAGCTTATCTTTGTCTTGATGTGTTCCCATCTGTTGAATACACATCTGGGTTGTTTTGTGATCCCAAATTGATCTCACACTTCAATTCCATTCTTTGGCTACATGTGTTCCTAGAATGATCACACATTACCCAAAGAGGGGCAAATATATGCACCCTAAAATGGTTGCCTAGATTTTGGGCCCCCCATTCAACAATTTATCAATTTCCTGAATCAACATTTTTAGCTTAATATCAATTTATTTGATCAAATCCTAATTTTATCATTTATTCGATTATTTTCTATGGGCTAACCATTTTATCCTAAGTCTTTATTTAATTAAAAGAAATATTTCCTCCCCTTTTAATAAATAAAAAGTCCTCACTTTTCCTCTTATCCTAAGTTGCACAAATAAAGCATTATTCTTATTTTACAAAAGAGAAAAAGTACTTTTTGTCTTATATGGACACAAAAGTCAACTCTTATTTTATCATTGGAGGATATTTGTGCACATGGATTGCTCCTCTTTTATGCTCCACCCTTGATTAAATTTTTTACCTCTTAATCTCCATCGTCCGTTGATTTTCATTTTCTATAAAAGAAGAGCTCTCTTCTTCATTTTTGAGAGATATATGATCAATCTTTTATGCTAAGTTATGTTGCAGGTTTTCTAGGTGACTTTGGAGCTTTTGAAGATTTGGAGCATTCTTAGCTTTTATATTTACATAGTTGCATTATCATGGCATTCATAGCTTCATTTTTATCTTAGTTTCCTTTATGCTTTAGATTAATTCATCTAGCTTAATTAGGAGGCTTTGTAATAATTTCATTTCATTTCATAGCTGAGTTTGCATAGCTTGCTTCTTCATTTCTAGTATAGTATTGCATTACATTTCATTTTGATTCTTGAGGATATTGGCATTCTTGCCCTTGTCTTCCTTGAATCTTCCATTGTGTGGTTGACTAGCAAGGTCATAAGCTTTATAGCTCTAGCTGAGAGCAATCTTAAAATCCTTGCAACTCCATTCATAGGGAGCTCTAGGTCACTTTCTAAAGTTTCCCATTCATGGATTCCCTTGGATGTAATGACTTAGAGATGTGCACTATTTAGAGTACACAGGTCCTTGTTTGGAACTAGCTATTGTTCCATCTTTCGTGCTTGATGTTGCTGCTCTTGTGAGTTGTCCACCTTCCATAAATACTATATACCAAGATGGAGGGGGGTAGGCAATACGCTTGACTAGCTCCTCTTATGTGGTGGATTCTATGTGTTTTCTTGATGTAATGGTCTCCCCCCGTGATATTCTACTTGTTATCTATTTTATTTAGATTTCTTTAAACAACCCATGTTTCTTTGTTGGCACAAGGTGATAAAGGAATTGCAATGTTGTAAATATTCTTCTATTTGTATCTCACTTCTTCTATATTTTGTTATATGTTATGTCATACATGTGCCTTTGTGTCATCTTCTTGGGATGATGCAAAATGGTAGCTACCTATTCTTTTTGGTCTTTGTAATGTCAGCCCAAAAAGACTCTTCTTCGTAACTGTTGTGGTTCCACAACCATGCTCCCCCTTTTTGGGCCACTTGGCCAAGGGGCTCCCCTTCTTTTGGCTTGATTTTTAGTTCTACTTGTCAGTTAGGTTTTTGTCCAGGACTGTCACTTGAGTTTTGTCACGTTTTTCCCTTTCACACTTTTCGTGTCCCTTAGGTGTGAAAGGTTGAAAAGTCAAAAGAGTCATCTGCCAACCATTGAAGCATCCCTTTGCGAATTTTTGGGATTTCAAAATTTTAGAAGTCTGAAACACCAAAAGTCCTATTTCCTGTGGGAATTGACCTTTCAATGTTTTGGTCTTTAGGAGGTCTGAAACCCCCAAAAGTTTGAAAATTCGATCAGTGGGGTGGCTGATATCATCCCCACCAGAGGCCTATATAATGCGGAGAGCTACCCTATTTTGTCACTTTGTGTTCATTGCCTCATGTTGATTTTTGGAGATCCTTGTGCATGCTTTGCTTAAATGCTTCCTGCTTCTTCGACTTGCTTGTGTCTTCATTTGTCTTATCATCTGCTTTTTTTGAGGTAGGGTTCTTTGCCTCCCCTTTGTTCCTTGCATTCCTTTTGTTAGCTTTAGGGTTTTTTCACATTAGGGTTTGGTCCTAGGGTTGGTTTTGTCTTGCTTTGGGGTCACAAGGTTGTCCCCTTGGACCCCTTAGCATCGAGTTCATGGTTGAACTCGATTAGAGCACTCTAACCCTCGACCTTTTCTTTTTTGGTCCTTGGGCCCTAGAAATTTTGGACTTTTGTAGTCTGGAAGTCCAGAGAGGAATCAAGTCTAGTTTTTTGGCTAAGTCCCATGTTTTTGACGTTTCATACACTGAAACATGTCGCCCTTCGAAATGCCAAAACCCAAAAAGCTAGCCTGAAGCCAACTCAACTTTTTGCATTTTTGGCGTTGTGCATATCGAAGTCTCAGGGACTTTTCATTGCTCAAAAGGCTGAAGCCTGGCCTGCATGATACTCTTTTTTGCCCTTTCGGTGTTTTGACCTTTCGGAGGTCCGAGACCTTCGAATGTCTAAAATGCCAAAATTGTGTTTCTTAAGTGTTCAGGCTCAATTTTTTCAGGGATGCCTTGATTTTTTTGTAGGCTTTCATCAGTGCTTCTTCCTAAATATCACATTTTGGTTATTGATTCATGTCTCACTTGTTTTTGTAGAATGTCAGAAAAGGTGAACTCCCCTACCATGAAGTACTAGTTCAAGGGATACCATGCACCTTCCAAGGTGGGTAACCTACACTGAGAGATAATAGATACAGACATAGGAAATGTCAGTTGGAATGACTATTTGGTGAAATGTGCCTTACCAATGAGAAGATCTGAGGACTGCACTTCATTAGTGTATTGTTCACTAGTGAATGCAGTGGCACACTCTGTGTCCATCCTCTCTTCAAACCTGATAACCACATTAGCAAACCACTACATACCAGATGAGAGGCTAGTGAAGAGCAATATGGGAGAAGTGGTGTTGGATCTCTGACTGGATAATATTGAGGACATCTTCCATCTACCAAAGGGGATAGACAAATTCTATGTTTTCTCAACTGGCAAGGGGATAACCTTTTATAACAAAGATATCCAACTATCCCATGAGATTATAAACATGGACTACCTCATGCAACCTCTGCCAAAGAACAAACTAGATAAAATAGACATGAGGAGGGGTTATATGAATGAGGACATACAAGCAACCGTCACTATGATTAGTCGGGTGTATGGACTGTAGAAATCAATCCAACTAGAGTCATGGATGATCCTTCTCATTGAGAGGATAAAAGAGAGATAGGCAAGGTTCGACTAGGTGACCATCCTTAGTGATAACTTGGATCGACAATTGATCACAGTGAAGAATGACCCCCATTTCTACATGGCATATTATGTTGTGTATCTATTGGAAACAAGGGAAGTGTATCTAGGGTTAGTGAAAGTCGGTGCCATGGGTGATCCAAATGCATGGCATTTTATAATTTATCCCCAACTGGTTCGAAAAGAATACTTCACCCAAGACAACCCAGAGTACTGCATCATCAACAATGCTTTTATTTTTGCCATCATCCACTCAATAGAAGGTGATTACACCAAGAGGATGTTTGAAGAAGAAACTACTAAAGTAAATTCCCTTGGGGAATTCTATATCCAATTTAAAACCTTCATGTATATTAGGGCGGCAGGAAGTACCCTTACTCAAAAGAAGCTACCAAGATATCCATCAGATAAGATAGTCTTGTTAGAAATGGCCAGACAATTATCAGATGCTCACAAGCATATTAGACATTAAAAAAAGCATTGTTGGGATTTACCAATTTGAATAGGCCCTCATTGTCTATAGGACATGAAGATAGGCGAGTCATTTTCCTTTGAATGGGATGAGTACCCATTGCAGAACTTCAACCTCATTAGGACCAGGTTTGATCCCATTGGAACCTACAACTATATAATGGGAAGGCACTATGTACATGAGCCTCACATTAAGGAACATTGGATTAATTGCACTGATGACTTTGAGGTCATGATCCATGACTATTGTCGGATGAATCTAGAATTGGTGCAAACTACTCTACTACTCTGTATACCACAAAAGATAAAGGAGGCTGATTTGAAGGATGTCTTGGACCCCATTTATAACTAGGAAAAAATATACACCAGGGCAATCCTCAATGCAGAAGTGGATAGGGACAAAAATGATGACATAAACTTTAGATCCAAACATGTCATCAAAGTGACAAATGCATGGATCACCCATCCATTTTCAATGGACTCCATGCCTATGAAAAAACAACCAGCTCAACCTTCCAAAGAAAAGAAGAATAAAGGAGAAAAGGTGTTGGTGCCATAATTTAAAGAGGCTGCACCGCTGCGGCCGGAGACAATATATAGAGATGAATTCCCTACAACATATGGGTTAGCTACTTGTTCTAAGAGGCCAAAGACCAGAATGACTAGAAGTATAGAACCACTAGATGCTCCCTCTTCTAGTAGTCTAGAACCTCCAAGTACACCCAAGAAGGAACCAAAAGTAAAGATAACTGGACCTAGGCTGACTAGAGTAATTAAGGGACATGTATATAAGAGAAAGAGATCCTTGACACCCACCCACATGGAGACCCTTTTGGAGGAGGATGAAGAGGATGAAGAAGGCAAGGATGATCAAGTACCCCTCGATAGGAGAACCTGATCAAAAGAATTCTTGAAGAGAAGAAAGCTATAGGAAGAGGCTGTATATGTAGATACTAAAGACGGAGCTCAAGGAGAGAAAGTTAATCTAATGGATGCTCTAGGTGATGATGATTTCAATATTTTTGACTTCAAGAGACTTTGAGGTTTTAAGGAAACTAAACAAAAAACTCCAGTAGAAGGGCCTTCCTCAAAGAAACCGTTCTTATTTGCATCCCTCCTGACACAATTCACAAGTCCTTTGGACAATGTAGGAGAGGAAGTTCAACAGGAGTCTCAGGAGTTATGAGGAGGTTGAAGATGAGGTTCATAAGGAGACCACTGAGTCACAAAAGGGTTTTTCTATAGGGGTCACCTCTAAAGAGGACATTGGAGCTCAAGTCCCTTCATCTCAACAACAAGTTACAACTCCACCTCCACCTATGTAGAAAACTCCACTTCTGCCTCAACAACAAGCACCATCCACTACTTCACTTCCACCACCAGTTCAAACCACTCCACTACCACCACAAAATCCACCTACTCATATTCCCATGCCTACTCCACCTCCTCTACAAATACCAATGCCTTCACCTACTCCTCCCTCTGCTTCGATGCCCCTTGCACAAAACCCTCTTCCATCAACACCAATTTCCCCACTTCCTCAGAAGGAGATGACCATTCAAGAGCCCCAAGGAAAAAAAAAGGAGAGTGAATAATGAAGGAGGTTTCGTGAGAAGAGAAAATGATGGGAGATGTGAAGAACATAGAGGAAGAACAAGTAGGGGCTAGATCATAGGAGGTAAGCCAAGATGAAGAAGAAGATGAGAGAAGGCAGGTAGAACTTGAGCCAGGATATAGAGCTTCTACCTCTAGTTTAGTCATGCCATATGAGCCCTTAAACGCCTTCTCTAAACCCACCTGGTTTACTAAAGAAATCCAACCGAGGGTAAGGGTATATACCGATGAAGATGATATAGATATGATAGCGCTTGGATGAGCATTCCATTAGGCATAATCCTGTGCCCGGGCAAGGACCCTATCCTACACGACACACGATTAGGCAGGTAGGTGGAAGGCTTAGATAGCGGCATCCACAATGAATGTTAGCATGGCTAAGATCACTCTAGAGGACTATGTGTTGGGAGAGGTGGACCTAGGAGAGCCAACAAGAGAGGGAAGTAAAACTATGGCTACACTAGGGTTGAAGTTTGCACTGGACTTCATGGATAAGGATGAGGAGAAAATAAAAGCCTTAATGGAGTAAAATGAGGCTATGAAGAAGTTAATTCTTAAAACAATGGGTCCCATTGATGCTAGTAACTCTGAGGCCTCATTACAGGCTATTTTGGAAAAGAAGGGTGCTTCAAAACTACCAATGGATATTCCATATTCTTTCATTCATGCTTGTATAGATTGGAAGACAAATTTTGAAGGGTTTGCTAAGACTGCTCTTTGAAATATTTTGAGGCCCTTCATGGGTATTATTTAGGGGATCACCTACTTGGTGGATCTTATGAGTGGAGAAGATGGCCTTGAGGAGAGGATTCTAAAATGGAAAAATGCCCTTGAAGATATCACAATAATAAGGAAGCAACGCTTCCAAGTTTTGGTCAAGATATATGAGGGGTTAGAGTTAGATAACTTTGAAGAATGGATCGGGGACATCACTAGAGCTTTGAATATTTATGAGAAAACCCTAAGCAAAGTGGATAAGAAGAGGCATGAAGGATTACTCTGGGTTGGAGAGATGCATAAGGTTTTTGAAGGATTGGACTTGGGCCTTTATGATGAAGATGATGAGCAAACGATGCCTCCCATTAAGGATATGTAAGTCAATACCTTGATATCTTTAATGGAGTTAGAACAAAAGAAGATCTTCAATAGATGTTCTATCAGAAGGAGGAGATGTAGAAGATGTTATCTCGAGAAGAGGAAATAAGAGGTTTTGCTAATGAATTAGTCACCTTTCAAGAGAAGCAACATGAACACCTCAAAGGTGTCAGAATGATAGACTTTGAAGAAGTACAAGAGATCGTGGATAGGCTCTGTAAGGCTCACCCATAAATCCTCCTGAGTCGCTAAGTGTCTAGTTTTGACTTAGCTGATTTTGCATGAAGGAAAAACATTTTTGTGGACTTAGCCAATTTTGAGGTCCAAGATTTTCAGCCTACGAAAGTTTGAAACTTGTAGAAGAGTTGCTTCAACACTTAGCCAATTTTTGAACTTCATTTTTTCAGAGCAAGGGTCGGGGTCCAAAATTTCTAGGCCATCACCACCAATAACTTCAGTCTTTTCCTATTGCTTTTTCAGTTAAATTGACCACATATCTAGGGTCATTTTTTCATGATTTGAGGGCATCTTCCAGTTGGATCCACGAAGAAGAGCTACAACAATGAATAAAGGGTAGAATTACAAGTTTTCAAGAAGAACATGCATGAGTTCTAGATTTTAATTTTGAGTTGTTTTATGCATTTTCTGCTCCAAAATTGTAATGCACGAGGTTTAATTCCATGCTAAAGTAGTTTAAACTTGTTTTAGGGATAATTTCTTTAATATAAACTCTAGTTTAGATTTATTTTTAATTTTTATGGGCAATCGAAACCCTAGCTGTGAAATTGAGAGTACAACTCTATAAATTATATGAAAATAATGTAATTAGGATAAGTTATTATTGTAATATAATACATATAATTGGTGCTTCAATCATGGTGTGATTTTTCTGCTATCTTTGAAAAATTCATGAATGTGTGTTTGCTCGTTCATTTATTTCAAAGAGCCAATTGATTGTATGGTGATTTTGGCTAGCGATTCTTTTAGTCTGGGGTTTATCTTTGCTGTATTGCTTTGTTGTGAAAAATTATTGGGAAGATCTTTCTTTGATGCTTTAAGATAAATTTGTCTCATGTGTGCATACATCTATGGTGGCTTCATGATCTAATGATTTCAAGCATTCAATTCATCAAGGAGATCCATTGGTAGCTGTTGAAGAATTCAAGCTCTATGGAGTTATCTTCTTGAAGATTCCTCCATCCATTTCCATTCAAGCCTCTTCCTAATCCAAGATCCATTCAAGATTGGTGTTGAATATCTAAATACAATTGATTTGAGACATCCTACATTCATTTGGAGTATCCATACTTGTGGATTCAAGGATTTGAATCCTCCACAAGGGTTTTCAACATAAGCAAGGTGAATTATTCCATTTACTTTGTTTATCTCTGCAATTTCAATTCAATTTCAAGGTTAATTCCTAAATTGGGATTTGACTAAGGCAAACCCCTCCCCCCAACAAACAAAACCATTTTTCTTGTAGGTATAGGTGCGGGACAGTGAATTAAAGTGCAGATCTAGATACCCTTTTTGCTGAACTTTCAAGATCCGTGAACATAATTTTCGTCGAAGCTATTTTGGGTCAAGGACTACCTTCAGTGGGGGTAAGATTGTGCCCTACTATCTAGGTCAAAGTCAACCTCCCTCAAAAAAGAAAAATATTTCTGGGTTTTGTAGATCTCGTAGTTTCGGTTCAAGATCAAAAAAATCAATAGTTTATGAGACTGTCTAATAGGGTTTTCAACCAATTCTTTTTCAGAGGTAAGTACCTTTATTTCTTCATTTCAACATTAGTCTTCTACATTTACTTTCCATATAAATATAATTTCATGTATGCATAAAATATTGGTTTTGGAGTTTCTTTTATGTGCAAACCATTGCTCTAGGACCCCATCCATATTTCATCATACATTTTGGTGAACCCGTTTTATGAATACTCTTTCTTTTGTGGAATTAGATGCCCTATTGTGTTTGTGGTGTTCAATTTTCTTTTCATGCTTATAAATATCATTTGAATGCATTTGGATATACCTAGATCTATTTTCTATGCATTTATTTATTTGTTATCATGTTGCAAAAGTTGTTTCGAGTTTTTTGAAGTGCTTAATGGATAGGGATGATAATCCTCCTATTTGGGATGAACATTTGGATTTGGATGTTGATTACTCTCTTCCTCATGAAACCATTGTGGATGAACCCTTGGATAAAGACATTGATTTATCCCCTCCTCATGAAGAAGCTTTGATACAAGAGGGTGATTTATTAATGGATGACATATTTATACATGACGGTGACTCTTTTTCTAAAACACATTTCCCTTATGTAGACATTTTGGTGAAAGAAGATGACATTATAGATGCTTTACCTCCATTTGGGATTCCTTCTAGTGATGAGGCATTAGTGGAGAATGATATGAATTACCTTAATGTTCTCTCTTCTAGTGATGATCTTATGGAGAATCAAGATCTTACCTCATCTCGTCCTATGATGTCTTCTTTGCTTCCTTCTTGTGAATTTGTTTGTTGTGTTGAGACAACTAACATGGTTTTTCTGAAACCCTTGTTGACTATCAAAGGTTGTCCTCACATTACTATCAAAGGTAAACCTATGGAGTCTTTAGAGTCTTTCAATGACCAAGATTCGATAGCTCACACATATTATACAAGGAATAACCCTCAACTTAATCTGGTGGTTTCTACTTCCTTACCACCTTCTCAACCCATTTTTCCTCCTCCACCCCATCTTCCTAGCAAGGACTATGATTTGATAAACCAATTACAAAATACCCCTGCCAAGATTTCTTTATGGGAGCTTCTTCAAACTTCACCTACCTACTATGAAGCCTTACAAAAAGCTCTAGCGAATCTTCCCACTCTAGCTCCTAATCAAGAGAACATCAATAACTTATTACAATTCATGCATGCTACCCCGAGTCCTCCCGACATTATATTTACTCAAAAAAATTTACCTTCTAAAGAAGTTCAGAATCAGTATGATGCTCTTATGGTTGTTGTTACTATCAATAAAAGTATAATTCATAGGACCTTGATTGATAATGGATCTGGGCTTAATATTTGTAGCATGGACATGCTCAAAGCGATTAAAGCTGATCTTTCAACTATTCAACCTGACAATGTTCCTATATGTGGCTTTGATAATATTGCTAAGAATACTCTGGGCATCATTACCTTACCTATCAAAGTAGAATTGGTCATCCTGAATACACATATTCATGTTATGCCTGGACCTCTCAATTATAACCTTCTTTTAGGTAGACCTTGGTTGCATGAGATGCATGTTGTTCCTTCCAACCTTCACCGTAAAGTCAAGTTTATACATAACAACATGATGTATACACTTCATGCAGATGATGTGCCAAACCCTTGTTTGAATATTCAAACCTACAATACTCCTACTCCTAATAGTAATCCTTCTTTCTCTAATGCTCTTCCTGGTGATGATTGGGGAACCTTGGATTCTAAACCTACCTTTATGGGAGAGCATAAGGTTTCTGATCTTGATTTTATGAAGCAATAAAGAGAGTTTGAAAAATGAGTTTTTACTTCTAATGCCCTTCATAGAAACTTTGTCACTACTTCTACCCACAATGAATCTATCAAACCTACTAATGATGACATAGTGACTACTGAAGTTCCATTGAATCCTTCTAATATGGCTTCTTGTTATGGTCCTAGTTATCATTTCCTAGTTAAACAAGGATTTAATGGTCAAGGATGTGCTAAGCATAAACATGGAATTCAAATGCCCTTACAGAATGGGGGGCATGAGAATTCTTATGGATTGGGATTTAATCCTCAATAACAAATCAATGTTAACAACATCTCAAATAACACTTCAAAACATGATGAACCTATGAAGGAATTTGACCAAGAAGTTCTTTTGCCTAAACTCCTTCGTGCTAAGATGATTACTAGACCTAAATGCAAAAAGAAATGTAGTCCACACTTGAAGACTCTTCCTTTTTGTTTATATCATAGAATTCATGATCACTCTACTAATGAATGTCAAGCTTTACATTATAAGATTAGGCAGCTCATTGATAGTAAGATTATTTATATATCATGTGGTAATGAGTTGTATTTCAATCCTATTTTTTCTAAATAACATTTATGTTCCTATTATAGAGCTCAACATTATGTAAACAATGTTAGCCTAATCCTTGGGGGCTCATTGTCTTGTATAGTGTTGTGAGAAATATAATAGGTCCCCTTCCATCCTTGCTCCTACGCTTGGGGGGCAAGGATGTCATCTCCTTCTTTTCTGTCTTTTTGGGATTCACCTCTTTTCTTGGTTAAGCAGTATCTATCTATTATGTGATATCCAATCATACATGAAAATTTTGGTTTGCATTGATGATCTCTGTCCTTAATCACAACCTTTTTCATTGTTTTAAATTGGGTTTCCATGGTTGATAAATATGTCACCTTGGAAGTTGAATAGTGTGCTATCCCTCACAAAGGTTAATTTTTCACTTCTTGCATGATATCTTTTTGCATTCATCCCTTCCATGGCCTCATAGGAGCTGTGACCTTCTTGGCTCGAACTGGGTGTATTCTATGGATATTGTCTTGATGTTGAAGAAGGCTTTATCCTTGTTCTTTTCTTTCCTTAACATGTCAAAATAGTATGTTTTTTTCCATCTTAAGGAGGGGGGCATATATACGGCCTCCCTTGTTCTATATTATGTATTTTTGTTCTAACCTTTTATTTTGCAGCATGCTAAATCTTGGAAGGTAACACACATAAGTTGCTAAATCCTGAAGAGACACACATTTTAAATTTTCAATATGCTAAATCCTCTGAAGGTAACACACATAAGTTGCTAAATCCTGAAGAGACACACATTTCCAATTTCAAATATGCTAAATCCTCCAAAAGGTAATGAACATAAGTTGCTAAATCCTAAAGAGATACACATTTTCCAAAGGTATTCTATGGTGATATGAGGATATGGATCCATGGGTACTTCATAAAATTCATCATAAGATGCACTACATACATGCACAAATCTGCTAGAAGGCACACGACTTTATGGGTTGACTATCAAGTGTTTTCTTGGTGGGCCATCCTATCCTTTTTGTGGTTCACAGTGAGATACACACATCTTACTGGGTGAGCTAGCCACTCCTCTCTCCCCTTTTCTCTCTTTTTCCAGTGATGTATCTCTTATTATAATCTTGGAGTTGATGAAGACTTGAGTCCCTGGGGGCTTGAGGTTTCCTTTGTCCCTTTGATTTCAATAAGATTTTTTTTTCTTTGTGATCTCCTTTACCAAGAGTTTGCATCGAGTCTATACTCTTGCTAAAGTGGGGGCTTAATGTATCATCTTAAAATGGAAGCACTTCCATGTTAAGAATGTTTAGCCCTCCAAGTAAGTGGTTTGGGGTCATGTTAAACACCTTGAATGGGTATTTGACTTGGATTTGGATTTTTATCTTATTCTACCCTATTTTCCACTTCTTCCTGACATAATTATGGCATTCTAAATTGCAAACCTGAGATTCTTGACCTCGGGGTCAAGGTCAACCTCGACCCTGACCTAGGTCAAGGTTGACCTTGACCCTGACCTAGGTCAAGGTTGACCTTGACCCTAACCTATGTCAAGGTCGACCTTGACCTTGACCTTAGGATCCAGGATCCTTGGGGTTAGATTCCGATTTCAGGGTTTCATCAAAATTATATCTTTTCCCTCTTTGGGGCCACTATTTCTTGAGTTAAGTGACAAATTCTCAAATTAATATTTGAGGTGGACCTTTCTTTAGATTTGTATAGGATTCCTAATTTATTATTGGAGATTAGCTTTTCTCGAGTTTTTTGCCTACTGCTCAAATTAACTTTGGGGTTGGCCTTACCTTGAATTTTGTGACAAGGCTCTTAAATAATTATTTTTATTTATATATTAAGGGTGGTCCTCTTCTAGAGTTTTGTGTCAAGACTTTAATTTAATTTCCTCTCCATGTGCACCTCTCTAGAGTTTTGTGCCATGGGCCCTTAATTATTGTTTTCTATGTGGCCTCTCTAGAAGTTTGTGCCCTAGATCACTATAAAAGGGAGCCTTCCTCTCTCATTTTCTCCATCAAGTTTTCATGCTCAAGCACTCTCAAGCAAGAAGATCAAGCCTTCAAGCCTTCAAGCCTTCAAGCCTTCAAGCATTCAAGCATTCAATTCATCAAGGAGATCCATTGGTAGCCATTGAAGAATTCAAGCTCTATGGAGTTCTCTTGTTGAAGATTCTTCCATCCATTTCCATTCAAGCCTCTTCCTAATCCAAGATCCATTCAAGATTGGTGTTGAAGATCTAAAGAAAATTGATTTGAGACATCCTATATTCATTTTGAGCATCCATACTTGTGGATTCAAGGATTTGAATCCTCCACAAGGGTTTTCAACATAAGCAAGGTGAATTGTTCCATTTACTTTGTTTATCTCTGCAATTTCAATTCAATTTCAAGGTTAATTCCTAAATTGGGGTTTGACTAAGGAAAACCCCTCCCCCCCCCCCCAACAAACAAAACCATTTTTCTTGTAGGTACAAGTGCGGGAGAATGAATTAAAGTGTATATTTGGATACCCTTTTCACCAAACTTTCAGGATTTGCGAACAAAATTTCCGTCAGAGCTGTTTTGGGTCAAGGAAAACCTTCAATGGGGGGTAAGATTGTGCCCCACTATCTAGGTCAAAGTCAACCTCCCTCAGAAAAGCAAAATGTTTCTAGGTTTTGTAGATCTCGTAATTTCTATTTAAGATAATGAAAATCAACATTTTCTGAGACCGTTTGACATGGTTTTCAGCCGATTCTTTTTCAGAGGTAAGTACCTTTATTTCTTCATTTCAACATTAGTCTTCTACATTTACTTTCCATATCAATATAATTTCATGTATGTGTAAAATATTGGTTTTGGGGTCTCTTTTATGTGCAAACCATTGCTCTAGGACCCCATCCATATTTCATCATACATAGAGACTATCCTCAAATTCATAAGAAAAAATGAGATAATCAAGGGCATTTCCCATGTCAACGTTAATCACATCTACAGGGAAAAGGCCACTCTTGTCTCTTGACCTTGCACTAATGATGTAGTCAAGGTAGGAGAATCCCCATAGGAGAATCCCCATAGGAGATATCCAAACCTTGCATCAAGAGTTAACACAATGAAAAAAAACAAGAGACAACAAGAACAAGTTTCATGTCCAAGCAACAACTTTATTCATCATAATTTCTTCACACATGCCAAGCTGTAAGGCCTTCCTGATTACAGCTAGGTATAAAGAAAAACTCAACCCAAATCTACTCTCAAATATTCCCAATCCCTCAGGATATCAATGTTCTAGCAAGATCTATTTACTATCTCCCTCTAGCTACTCTTTTCTACCCCAAGAATACATCAACACCATACATTTATATATAGCCACCAATAGGTCTACCTAACAAACAATTACATATCCCAAGAAAAATGTAATAGACTAGGTCAGCCTAGATCCCAAATAAATACAATATTTAATTATTTCACAATGATTGACCTAGAAACTAATTTGACCACACATATATCTTTCTAGAAAATCATGCCAGTCAGCTCCAATGGTCAGAAACACGGATCGTAACCTCCAACAATCAATCAATAGCCCAACTGAACTAGTGTTATAAAGAAAAATAGTAAGCTGAAAGAGAATCAACATGATATCAAAAACCACGTCACCTCAAGAAGCATGACCATAGAATTTGACTCTTCAAAGATCAAGGAAAAAACCATCTTCATTGATCTAACCCAAGATCCTCACATATCGACCGATCATAGAATCCTAGAAAACTATGTAGAACAAGGAAGTACATCTCAAACCCAGTCACATAATCCATCATAACTCATGTGCAGTAACTTCAAATGAGTTTCTATAATAGGAAACACCTCCCAATGATCCCATGAACATCATATCATGACCAAGACCACTAAATTATGAAAGAACTCAACAAAGGCATCAATCGCCCAACCCAGTGACCAGGAATAGAAAACAAATACAAAAATGGTAACAAAGGTGCACTAGTAAGAAAAAGTTTTTGGATGATGCAAGATTACCAAGGACCCAAGATGCTCTTGCATCAAACACCTGAGGTATAGAAATATTTTCCATGAGAACAACTCATGAAAATCTAAAATAATAAGGGACAATAATCCCATACTTATTCTTCATCCACAAATCCTCCTCACTTGCAACCTGCACTGTCTTCCTTCTGCTATCAGTCAGGTCCAACAAATGACTTAGATCCAACACACCATCAGACCCAACCTTAGGCTCATCCCTTAGGTCTTCCCTCAATTCATACCTTCTATAAAGACTCAGATTCTTCACCTCCTTCTCCTAATCCATCAGATGAATCAATCTACACCTCTTACCATCCTTCTTAATGGTAATCACATTCTTTATACAATCATAAAAATCCTCTCTATCATACTACCAAGGTCTACTAAGTAAAACATGATATGCACTCATAACCACTATGTCACATAATAGTGTATTCTTATAAGAACCAATGGAAGTTCCCACCATGCACCATTCCCTTACTTCCACCACGTGATCATCATGCAACCAACCAATCCTATAAGGACTTGGATGATTAAGTCTTCTCAAAGTAAGCTTCTACACCATCTCCTCATAAACTAATTTTTCAGTTCTACCACCATCCACTATCACCTTACAACACTTACCTCCAACCTTGCATCTGGTATGAAATAAAATCTTCCTTTGACAAGGTTATTCCCCCTGATTCACCATCAACCTTCAGAGCATAAGAGCCTCCCCATTTTTAGGAGTATTGTCTGATTCACTAGCAAATGGTCCATCTTCTTCATTCACACAAGAAAATCTCTTGTCTTCCTTACACTAAAAAGACCCATGACCTTTCAAGCTACACTTAAATAAAGTACCTTTAAACCCTTTACCACCATTACCTCCCTTAGGTGCAACCGGTTTATCTTCTATCTCATCTACTTGCTTGTCCTTATCACCACCACTAGCTTACTTCTCCCTTACT
The DNA here is from genome assembly GCA_027943335.1 of Chamaecyparis obtusa. NCBI lineage: Eukaryota > Viridiplantae > Streptophyta > Pinopsida > Cupressales > Cupressaceae > Chamaecyparis > Chamaecyparis obtusa. The sequence continues at coordinate 672,679 of BSBK01005283.1, read as the reverse complement.
CTAGAGTTATTATGTTATTTCTCATTCAACTTAACTTCAGCCTTTAGGGAATATTGATAAGCCTCCTCAATTGATCCGATCTTCATAATACTCAACTCATCCTGAATATTAAACCTCAAACCATTCACACACCTAGCCACCTTTTCCTGGGAAATATCTTTATGGTGAGATCTAATGGTTACCTTGTATAATTATTCATTTTAATCCTTCACACTCAAACCCTTCTGCTTTAGGTTCTTCAACCTCTTGAACAACTCCATTTTATAGTCCTTGGCAGCGAAAAATTTATTGGTGATTATTCACCATTTGGCGAATGTCGCATGTCGGGAACCTAGGATTTGGAAAATATATTGCACATATTGGATTGACCCTATCGTCCAAAATTTATTAATATTGGGTCCAATACCCGGGCCCACCACCCGTCGATTTATTTAATTTTCTCCATTTCTTTCACATTATCGCCAATGGAATATAATTTTTGGACATGTCAAATTTTAAACATTCGCCTATAATTTCCAAGCGGCCCCAAATGGATGACCTATATTCGCTAATAGTTTTATACATATATATTTATAGGTGGCCCCAAATTCGCCTAGCATTTTGCAGACGCATGTCTCAAACCGACGCATTTTTGCCAACTTTTTTAATCATACCAAGGTATTGGACGACCCATAATCATCTTAGAAATAACACAAGACATGTTATAATTACATGGGCTTCACCAAATATTTGTAGACTTAATACCTCTCACTGAATTCGCCAAAAAAGGATTATTATAAATACATTCATAGATCAGTGTTATTGTACACAATTTGGTTTGGTTCAATTTGATTGATAATGAAGTTCAGACTATTGAGTCTTGACTGCATTGGTGAGTCGTGATTGCAATTGAATTTGAGGCAAAGGTAAGTGATTATTATTCTTTGACTATGTAATTTTGAGTTCATTCTTATTTAGTGGGGACTAGTTAGTGAACAATGGTGACCATGGAGACCTCATACATGATTTAAGGGTCAATGAATCATATTTATATATATTATAGTTCTATTGTCACTTCTTCAACAAGTAAACATTTTTTTTTGCACTGGTAGGCTGGTAGTCTTTATTTCATTGAAGAATCAAGATGTCAAACAAGAATAAGGGTAAGGCTCCCACCTATGGGAAAATCCAAGAGAGGCCAGCAAAATGCATAACCTTATCATCGTACTTTGGTCATGGTGTTGGAAATGTTTCTGGCCAAAATCAAGAAGCTACTTCATCACACGAATATTTTCAAGATTCACAACCTGAACCTACACAACATATTGAAGAAGTCAGCAAACCTGATATCTCAAATCACAATGAACTTGAAGAATATTTTCATTTAAATACCCAGAGTAGCCATAATGATATAATCAACTTGGGTGAGACTGAGAATGTCAAAGAAGATGATGGTGCAGGGAAGAAGAAAATAAAATACAATTCAAAGAATGATAGAGAATCAAAAAAAGATTGGATGTGGGATATGTCAAGGAATTTTCAAGTAGAATGGGTGTCAAAGTATCCATTTATTGAACCAGTGGACAATACAATTGAAGGTGAGCCTTTGGTAGAATGCAGATATAAGATTTGCACCAAGATAAATAAGAAGGAAAAGAGGTTGCAGCTAAAAATTGACACCATAGAGAAGCACATGGGTAAATTTTACAAAAAGAAAACCATAGATGGAGTTCAAAAATAAGTGATAAGATGGAAAACAAAGGAGGAATCTTAGCATGTTAGGAATGCAATATTATATGAATTTAACAGAATATAAAGACGAAGCCTGATGAAGTTAAAGGCTCTATTGAAGCTTATTTTGGAAAAGCATTGGAAGTAGAACTAATGGGAAAAGCTATTCAATTAAGTGTTGTCTTTAATATTTTGAGCAAAGGGCATCCTATGATAGACTACCCATCATTGAGTGCTTTATTACACTTTTTGAAAGTTCGTAACTATCCTAATAGTCACTAGTTAGTAAAAAGTGAATGGGAATGGGCAAGTTGTCTTGCCGAGGTTGAAAAAGAGGATCTATAGGCAAAAATTAAAGAGTCAAATTTTATTGCATTGTCTTTAGACGAGGTTACAACAATAGATAATACTTCCTAGGTATGCATGCATGTTTATACTATACACAATTTTGTCCACCAACCTCATCTACTAACTGTTGCTAAAATGAAGGATAATGCGACAACGAAAAATTTATTTGAACTAGTAAAGAGTTCTCTAATTGAATATGGAGGTATAAATGACACAATGATTGCCAAAAAGTTGGTGTGTGTTGGAGTGGATGGAGCTTCAGTAATGCAAGGCCACATGGGTGGTCTTCACACAAAGATACAATCTTCTTCTGCACCCTACATTACTCCCATTCACTGCATGGCCCAAAAAATGAATCTAGCTTTTGGAGTTGTCAGCAAGCATGCTCCAGTACAAAAAAAATGAACTTTTAATCAAAGAGCTCTACCAATACTTTTGTCAAAGTCTAAAATGATTGAGGGAATTTCAACACTTTACTGAAGGACTAACCAATGGGAACAAGCTTCTTAAGGATAATGATACCAAATGGATCTCTTTGGATGGACTAACATATCGAGTTTTTCAAAATATCAATCATTGCTTGGTCTAATTAACTCAAGTCATGATGAAGCAGGGTTACCAAAATTTATTACGCTGCTGCAAATGTTAAGTAATGTAGAGACACTCTTAACATTAGCAGGTATTCTCCCCATGCTTGAGGAAATGAGAAATATAATGAAAAAGGCCCAACAAAGAGCTATGTATATTGCAAAATATTCTGTGTTGTATAAATTGACATGCATGACACTTGATAATCTCTATCGATCATGTGATGAGGTAAAATTTTTCAGCTAGCAAAAAATCACATATTTGGACAATCCTGATAACTTTTTAAAGATTGGTGCAAATAGGGAGTTATGTGTAGAAGTTCACGGAGTTGAGATACCAATGCACTACTTTGCTAGGTTTGAGTCCGAGGAACCAGGAAAGAACCCCAGGAAGTGACAATCAAGTGTTAAAAGGGAATACTTTACCAAGATCGTTGTGTTTGTAACAACTTCTATGAAGCACATTGCCTATGATCTTTCCTCACAAATTAGAGAAAGATTCCCTCTAGTCAAACTACTTGAATCCATGGATATTGTGTTTCCTTGATATTGGAGTATGAACAATTTGAAAGATTTTTGAATTAGGCTACTAACTTTGATAGATCATTTTTGCAAAACCAAAGAGTTAAATGGAGAAACTCTAAATAGAATTTTAGATGAATCTCATTTGAGAGATAAATTAGGTTGTTTTTCACATACAATGAGGGATCAATATAATATTAAGCAGAACCCCCACAAAGATGGATTGGTAACAAGGCTTTGGAAAAATCTAGATGAGAGAAAAATGTTGATTGATTCAATATCAAAAATTTTCAAGCTTGATGATTTATGTCTGACCATGATATTGGGGTCGATGGAGGATGAGAGAGTTTTTAGTGCTTTGGGATTCTTAAAGTCAAAGCTAAGAAATACACTAGACAAGAATTTGGAAAATTGCTTGAGGCTTTATATATCCAGGTATGAAGTCAATATTGTTCCTTACGAAATGACACTTAAATTATGGAGGAAGAAATGTCAGAGAAGAGGGTTGGGTAACATTTCAAACCAAAGTGGGAGTGCCAAAGACAACGATGTCATTAACTCATGTACTAGTACTGCTAGCGATGAAAATTAGTTAAGCGGAGGTATGCAGAGTGAAGAAAACATATTGAAGACCCAAGGAAGCTATGAAGTTGATGGTGATGAATTCGAGGATCCTGATAATGATATGATGTGGCAGCTTAAACCATTGTAGAAGTAGCAGAACCTAGGTATTTATTAAAAATTTTCTTGTAGTCTACTGTCAGTTTCTGTATCTCATCATCAATCATGCATAATAGCATATTCTAATGTCAAAAACATGAATGTGGTTGATAATGCCATCAAGATTCAATTATACAATTAATAATGGCTTTCATTTGCATTATTTAGCTCATATGGTACAATTCTTGTAGATTATTATTACTTTTTGACAACATAGCAATTCATATGTTACAATTCTTAGAAATACTGATTCTCATTTATTTAATTACAAATATGATACAATATAACAATTCATTCATTAATATTAGTAAGAACAAAACTATGTGATCTTGTTTACAAAAGTCAATGACTCAATACCCATTGCCCAATTTCAATTTCATTACCTTAAGCCAATGATCACGAATTCCCTTTTATAGAAATAAGGGAGCAACAATAGCTTCAGGTCGATTTTCCTAATGTGAAGTCTCAAAATCAAAATTAGTATGACAACTACAAAATCTCTACAACTGTACATTTGTGCATGTGATAGGCTAGTTTAGTAAATTAGCAATAGCATCTGTAACATTGATCCTATTCAAAAAAAGAAGTTCAAACTTGTTACTTTAAACTTAATTCAAGCAATTAGAAAAAAATATAGAGATGATTGAAATTGAAAGTACTTTCACATACTATGATTGATGAGATCAAGATGATTCTGTCAGTTTCTTTAGTATGCTCCATTTTGCGTTGGTTGGAAGGTCAATATTTTTCATGTTATAGTAAATGACCTACAACCTCATCAGCCATCCATACTTGGAAGAGTGACTTTTAAAAAATGATCCTTCCAATACTACATTCAAATTTGTCAATGTTTTTATGCACTTTACAATGCCTTCATGAGTTGTGTCTTGAGGATTAGGAAGCTTGCCTAAATCAGACGTCATTGTGTCCTCCAATTTTTTTTTGTAAGATTCTCCTCCAATGAAATTCGTTGATGTGTAATCAGGACCAAGACTCGACAAACCAAGAGTTATCATTTTGGTTATTTTTTTATTCATCTTGGCGAGCTTTGTCCCAAATAAGGCCAGAGTTTCTTCTCCTTCTATTAGTTTCTAACAAATTTTAAAATGATAAAGTTTGCCTTTATTGATGCACGAATGTGGTCATCAATTCCCTTGCTTGCCAAATGTCTATCACTGGTTGTGTTAATTTGTTGCAAAATCTTCTTTGCAGTATTCTATCTTTGACAATTTTTTTTTGGTCTTCTCAATGTGCTCTTTCAGCTTCCCAAAAACATCTCTAAGACTTTCATTCAGTTCAAACCAATCACACAACCTCTCATCAGTCACCTTTATTTTCCCCCAAAAGTCTTTTTTTATTTTCTTGACTGTATTATTTACTTGGTCATACAAGCTATTTTCATAATTTTTAATTGTATTATTTTCCTTCTTTAGCTCTTCTCTCATTTCTGAGAACTAGTGTTCACTATGTTTTTTTATTTTCTCTGCTTTCTCTTCCCACTATTTTTCTTTTACCCTCTCATTCTCAAATTCTTTATTTAAGTTATTATTTTCCTATGTTGCATTCTCAATGCTTTTGTATAAACTTAATGAAGAGAATTTTTCATCCTCAAGTTTTTAATTGCTCTATTCCAAATTTTCCCTCAGAATTTTCAGTTTTGCATCCATATGTTCTTGTTGTCCAATTGCCTCTTTAGAGGATGAATTTTTTTATCTTTTTCTCTAATTCTTTGCACCTATTATCTTCTGCTTTCTCCTTTTCCTTTTCATTTTCCATGTCTTCCTTTAACTTATCTATTGTTCCCTGAAGCTTTCCTTTCTCTCTCTCCAACTTCATCACTGAACTGTACACCACTTGGTTGGTCATTTTCGACACATTTATCTTGTCCATATTTTTTTATTTTGGATAAATCCATTTGGAGGGTGCTAACTTGAAATTCAAATGGATCTAACTGACTCTCTAGTAGATTGTTATCTCTAGCTGGGGGCATAACAACCATGAAATCCATCATTTATTTCTTTGGGTCATATGTGGGAAATAACCTATTCGATGCAGGTTCTGTATCACGAGTTGTAGCAACTGCATCCCTCTTCAATGTCTTAGTATTTTGTCTATTCCTAATTTTTGATTGTTCAAATTTAGTTACAAAATCATTGTAACGAAAATCAGGGTTTTTTGACACAATTGAATGTTTGAAAGTTGAAATAGCACTTGCAGTGATGTATGAGCTTCCACCTATGTTTCTCATGGTTCTCCTAATTCCACCATGAGGATTAGCAACACCCTAACCCATTACAAGTGGATGTTTTGGACTTTTTTGAGGGTTTTGTCTTGAAGGTGTGGCAATTGTTGGACTCATAGTCACCATTGCCATTGTTGTACTTGTCATAACCTTTTGCTTCATTACATTTCCTTGATCTTTGGGATCCATTGATCCCAGTCCACTTGTAATGTCCTTTTTGGACAACTAGTACTACCCATGATATCAACACCTGTGGGAGTGGCACTTGATTTAGATTGAATCTGAGTGCTTGGAATAGGTAGAACTGGATTTGAAGCTAGAACAAATGAAATTGCAAGGGTATGAGACTGAGTAGTATTTTTTTTATGAATCTGATGATTCAACTCCAAGGCCTAATTTCTCACCATATTTTGGTGGAACTTGTAGGTTAGGTGGAGACCAAGGCCCTTATCCTCTGGGACCCATACCACCCCAACCTGGGTAGCCCATTTTTTCTACAATATCTACCCCTTTGGTATATTTTTCTTTTGTGGAGACATCAACTCCACTACTAATTGAATATACATTAGTGGATGTGGGATTCATAGAATCCTGCTCATACTCATTATTTGGATGATTATCATCATCATTATATGCTTCAACTGGATGATCCTTATTCCATAATTCACTAAATATTTTATCCTCTTCCACATCATAAAGATCTGCAGAGGTCTTTGGCTCGCCGAGATTCTTCCTCATTCTCCAAAAATCAAAATTTTTGGTTTGAGTCCAATTACCATATGTACATTCATCCACTAGGTCTTTTGGAATATATTTTATAGATGGTTGAGCAGCTTTCTGGTAGAAATTGTACGATGTCGAGGGCTATAATTTTCCTTTCTATTTGTGCAATGCCATAATTTGTGATGATAATTCATGTATTGAAATATTATTTTCAGCGACATATTTCTCCGTCTCTTTTTTGACCTCATCCCATGACTCCATGTTTTTAAATTTTTATATCAATGGCATACTCTCATGTTGACATTTGCTTGTAGATTTCCCATTCTCTCTAAGCTTTGTTCCAATTATGTTGAGTGGATCATACTGCCAATGACTAACAACATCAAAGTGAAAAATTGAAAAAAAATCCTGTGCCACTTTGAATCCTCTTCTATCAAATGTGAACCCTCCAAATGAGAAAGGCAAGGAAGGAAATATAATTTTTTTTCTTGACCATTAAAGAGTACATCTGTACTCTCCATCTTACATATTCCAATACAAATACATTATCTGTCACATGTATTGGAAGTTTGTAGGTTCTACCACTGAACTGTAAAACCTTAACACAATGTACTCTTCCATGAAGTACCAGTCAGCCAATTGTATTTAAATTCTGAGTTGAATGCAATCTCTACAAGAAATAGGCAATCTAGGCATTGGAGTGCCTATAATTTTATGATACATTGGTGCCAAAAAGAAGTCTACAAAATTGTTGTATTTCCTTCTATTATCAATCATTGTTATCTGAGGTGTCCATTCATATATTGGATTTTGGCCTTGACTGCAAAGCTTATTTTTATGAAATATTGCACGATGCTTTGCTAAGAGAAGATAGAAAAAGTAGGTTGTGAATCTAAATATCTTATGTGAACCTCTTTTAATCATTAGTAATTGTTCTTTCATGTAATAAACAATGTGCTTAATAAAAAAATATTTTACTGGTTCATTTTCAAAATGAATATAAACAAGCATTTCAAGAATGTTGGCACCCACTTCTTTGTTACTATCCAATCCCAAACAAAATGCTTGCAAGGAAATACTATCCTAAACCCATTGCACACAAACATCATAATCATAAGGAGGATTATGATCTAGATTCAAACTATAATTGCTTTTTATTCCTCTGATATAGGAATCTCTCTGTGTTGCATCTATTTTTTCATAATCCTCTGCCATATTTCCCAGGTTAATGTGCACATTTGAGTTTTGTTGTTCAAACCCTAGTTCCAACAGACTAGCAATTTCACTCTCGGTTATGGACAAAATTTTCTCTTGAGTATTTTTATTCACAATTTCTTTTCTATTTTCATCATAATTTTTGGCATAGACCATGAAAATTTATGGGCAAGGGAATACTTGAGGTAATGCCATGTGTGCCAACCTAACAACCCACGATGAGCAATTTTATTTATTCTTGCCATTATCATGCTGTTAAATGAATAAAATTTTGAGCCCTTGTTTGGATCATTCCACTTATTTTCAAGTGAAAAACTAATTTCTATTAATCCCTTATTTCCATGGATAACAAGATCATAAATATCATGGAATTCATCAGTGAAACCTAGTGTTTTAAGTAGATTATGGAAGTCTATTATCTCTGTCTCCTATCTTTTCCTTTTACTCGTAATTTTAGCCATCATGGTATTTACTCAAAGGAAAATTCAAATAATTCTACTTAACTACAATTTATAGGTATGATTCAAAATTAAACCCTAATTCTAATTTCTAGTTCTACAATCTAAACAGTAAACCATGAGATTTGAAAAATTAAAATGGCGAGATGTAGGTGTTCAGGATTTTACCCAAAATTTCAATTTGAGCAGATTGTGAGTGGGCAGAGAGATGGGAGACTTTGTTGCATTCCTCAACGTAGAAGTTGTAACCCCTTTCTGAATCTCCAATACTAGTTACAACATAAAAACTTAGATTGAAAAGTAAAACCTAAAGGGAAAAATTTGTACAATTGTGACTTGTGTTAACTTTTATTACTTCTTTCTAAAGACTGATATTTGATGTCATTATGACATGTGTAACTTAATCATTTCACATTATAAATTTAGTCGGAGACCCAAAATTGAGCTTATTACTTATTACATTTATTAAATGTTTAGTTTTACTCCAATTTAGATCTTAATTATACTTAGTTGAGTGTTAAATCATGACATGTGCCTTATTTTTGAGGGACATTTGGTAGTCATTGTCAGGCGTCGTAGGTCCCATTCACTTTTGGCTTGTTAGTAGTCAGTAGTCACCTAGTCACATGACCTCACACATCATCATCGAATGACACTGACCATGTGAGTGGACACTTCTCACAATTCTGGAATAGGTTTGAAAAAATGGGGTTTCTTTTCCCTTTCGGCCCAAAATACACCGTACATCGTTCATCTGTGCTCATCCAATGGTTGTTGGTAGTCACTTTTAGGTGCCAAGGGTCCCATTCACTTTTGCCTTGTCATTAGTCACACATCATCATCGAATGATGCCAACCTGAGTGGACACATGCCATGATTGTAGAAGAGTTTTATAAAAAAATAGGTTTTATTTCCCCTTCGGCCCGAAATACACCATACAGTATGCCGTAAATTTATTAAATTTAAATTAAATTATTTTTCATTTACACTAAATTCTAAAATAGTGAACACTGAATAATTTATAATTTTACTATTTTCTATCGATAATTAATTGGGTAAAAAGTTCATAAAACTTTGATTAATGGTTATCTTAATTTAGGAATTCTGACGGTAACCGAGAAGGCAATGCCATTTTAAATATTCAGATTTAAAAATGGAAATACCATCACTTCCTTATTTCTACTAAAACATACGTACATGTCTAATACACATATAAAGAAACTAATTAAAATATTGCAATCACACTCACAGAGAAGTCTAAGTCTCTAAGAATCATTTTTTGTACCCATAAAATGCAAATGGAAATGCACTTGCAAAATTTTCATTATTTTTTTTCATAAAATTAGCAATTACATTATCAAGTAAAAAGAAAACCTATTAGATCACTGGTAGTGGACTAGTGCTAGTGGCCCAGTGGTATGATCATTGATTGTATAAAAAAAACCCAAAAATGTGGTATGATTGTATTAAAAAAAATAAAAAAGTGGGATAAATGGTCATGGGTAACACTAGTGATTTTCCCTTGACCCTCCATCTAAGTAGAATTCTCTAGAGAGGATTAACTATGAGAATTCATTGAGCCAGTCGTATTGCCCCGCTTGAGCCTCTGCTTCGTCGAACATAAACCACTTACGAAGAAAATCCCTAGCAATTAGTGCCCATTTCCTATGGCAATTCAACTGCCCAACATTCAGGCCCAACATAAAAGGTTGTATGGACACATTCTGGCCTAGGAGGAGAAGCTTGGGTATTTCAATTGCCCAAGGGATTCCCACCCCTATTTATGCAAACATGACAATATTAACATTGTCCCCTAGGTATTCTTCTTTGAAAACATTCCTCAATAGCATCAACATGTGATGCAATCAAGGCTGGTGGATCCAATTAAGGATTGACCGACCTTGCAGCCAAACCAATATGCAGCAAAAATACACAATAACAATAATAGATATGAAATAAAACTCAAGTCTTTATTCATTAATTCACCGATTACATGTAATGTGCTGGGCTGTAAGGCCTTCCCGGTTATGGCTAGATACAAAGAAAATAACAGTCTACAAGATCTTGCAGGATCCAAATCTTTTGCCCAACATTAGCATTCACCTAGCCCAGGTCTGTAACACACAGCACACTAGTAGGCACCCAGGAAAGATCTAAAATTCTAATCAAACTTCCAAGCAATCTTCCTGCTCCTAAGTTCATAGGCTACTAACCTTCCTTCCAACAATCTGATGCCCTAAACATCTACCCAAGCAACCTATAAATACTGAATCCCAGCCACAAGTTGGCTGATGAAACAATAAATCCTTACAAACAAATATTAAATGCTTAAACATCAGTCAACTCTCACATAGCCTTACAAAATAAATAAACTCTCAAAGATGGCCCCAACGACCATTAGATCCACATAGAAGAATGCAACACACTAGATCTAGGTCTGCACATGTCCAACAGTCAATCCATAACTTGAGTAGTGCGACCCAAATCAATGGAACCAGTTGGCCAAGCCGATCCAACAAAATAATCTAGTCGGTAAGAAAGAACACTGAGCAACAGAGGAAATAACTGAGCACTAGTCAACCAACCATGCCAAGCATGAACAAGGAACACAGTTATCACTGAGCACCAGAGAATCGATGCCTTCAGTCAACAAGCATTCTTCAGAGACTGAGCACCTCGGTAACCACATAAACTGAGCAACTAGTCTCTCAAACCGAGCAAGAACTCACCAATCCAAGATCAAAACTAACAATCTACCTTCAAAGACAAATATATTTTTGGTTGATACAGGATTGCAAAGAATCCTAGGATGCTCCTGCATCAGACACCCTAGGTAAGAAAGATTTTCTCATAAGGAAATCAGGAATGTCTCAAGGGAATCAGAATGGGTATGCTAAATCTGTTCTTCACCCATATCTCCTCTTGTCCTTCATCCCAAGTAGTCTTCACTTCAATCACTACCTCATGCAGAAAGTCCTTCTACTTTCTACTTTGTTTACCCCTTCGGTTGGTAATTGATAGCAACTGACTTTGACCACTACTGATCACATCAGTGCCTCGGTAAGGTTCATCCCTTCCAGACTCCTCAACTAACTCAGTATCATCTACATCTCTCTGTGTCACAAATGTCACCATCTACTGTACCATCTCTTCCAGCAAGACCATCTATCTCTTAATCTCAACAAACTCTTCAGAGATATAATTATCCTTCTCCTTCAAACTAGATTTAACATGAATAGGTTCATCAACCTTGTGCTCTTGAGGTTTTTCATAAGGAAAACACCTGGTAACTCCACATCCCTTAACCCCTATCTCCTATAAAGGTATCAGCTTATGCTGAGCTCCTTCATGCCTAACCACATAGGTATTAGCATGACCATCAAACAAAACATTCATGTCAAACTGCCAGGGTCTACCGAGCAACATATGACAAGCATCCATAGGCAATACATCACATAATATCTCATCAAGGTAAGATTCAATCTGAAACTTAACCAAGCATTGTTCTTCAATTCTAACCTTAGAAACATCTTGTATCCAACTAATTTGATAAGGATTAGGATGTTTCCTTCTTTCCAAATTCAACTTACTATCCATTTCATTTGAAACAAAGTTCTCAGAACTACCACCATCAACTATGACATTACATACCTTATCCTTGCACCTACATCTGGTTCTAAACAAATTTCTCCATTGCACCGGTTCATGAACACATGTAGCTAATCTCCTAGTGATAAGTGTCTCACCTTTTTCTGCAACATTCACAATATCCTCTTCAGCAGTGAGTGCAACCCTTTTCTTAGAACACTGCCAACTTCTATGACCAGCTTCACCACAGTTATAAAAAGTGCCAGTGAACTCATTCTTTCACCTTCCTCTCTATCCAACATTCTTAGTAACTTGACCATTGCTAGATCCCACATCAGTCTTAGGATTCTCTGTCACATTACTCTCAACAACTGTCTCACCAGTTTTACCACCTCGGTTCCTATTGTTCTATTTTCCTTCATACTTCTTATTCAACTTCTCTTCAATTTTCAATGCCATCTGATAAACATCACCGATTATTATCATCCACATAGTAAGTAACTCTTCTTGAATACTAGGTCTTAAACCATAGACATACCTAGCAACCTTTTCTTTATCAGCTTCAGAATGACCAGTCCTAATTAGGATTCTATAAAACTCCTTGGTATACTCTTGCATTGATTTTTTAGTCTTCTTCAAAGCTTGCATCTTCTTAAACATGTCAAATTCATAATCCACCAAAAATCAATTGCTTCTTCAACTTGTCAACCATTGAGTTCCACTTAGTGATCTTTTCCTTCCTCTTCTACCTCTTTCCAACTGAATTTCTCTCCACCAAATATTTGCATGACCCTTCAACTTAGTCTTTGCAAATCTAACCCTATCAAGATCTTCTATTTCTTCATACTCAAAGTACTCATCAATCTCATTGATCCAATCAATCAATTCTTTTGGCCTAAGGCTTCCAACAAATGCAAAAACTTCAATCTTAGGTCTTTTCCCAATCTTAGACATAGCTTTCAAAATTCGATTCTCCTCAGGATCTCTAGCTTCTTCGACAACTTCTTCAAAATGATCTTCATTAGATTCATCATCACTATCCTCTTTCAAGGTAGGCTTCTTCTTTCTCAACTCCTCTTGCAGATCTTGCACTTGTTTTTGCAAGGCCCTAAAATTATCAATACTAAATTCTCAAGTAGCTTCCTCTTCCTTTGAGATCTCACGATTTCTCCTCGGAGGCATCTTCAAATCAAGATCTAGACACAAACACACAAGATCCACTCGGCTCCAATAGGAACAAAATTTTGTCAAACAGGAACAAACTTGGCTCTGATACCACCTGATACAGTCAAGGCTGGTGGATCCAATTAAAGACTGACCGACCTTGCAGCCAAACCAATATGCAACAGAAATACACAATAACAATAACATATTTGAAATAAAAATCAAGTCTTTACTCATCAATTCACTGATTACATGCAATGTGCTAGGCTGTAAGGCCTTCCCGGTTATAGCCAGATATAAAGAAAATAACAGTCTACAAGATCTTGTAGGATCCAAATCTTTTCCCCAACATCAACATTTAGCTAGCCGAGGTTTGTAACACACAACACACTGGAAGGCACCTAGGAAAGATCTAAACTTGTACTCAAACTTCCAAGCAATCTTCCTGCTCCTAAGCTCATAGGCTACTAACCTTCCTTCCAACAATCTGATGCCCTAAAAATCTACCCAAGCAACCTATAAATATTGAATTCCAGCCACAAGTTGGCTGATGAAACAATAAACCCTTACAAACAAATATTAAATGCTTAAACATTAGTCAGCTCTCACATAGCCTTACAAAATAAATAAACTCTCAAAGATGGCCCCAATGGTCATCAGATCTACATAGAAGAATGCAACATGCTAGATCTTGGTCCCCACATGTCCAATGGTCAATCCATAACTCAAGGAGTGTGACCCAAATCAACGGAACTAGTCGGCCAATTCGATCTAACAAAATAATCTAGTTGGTAAGCAAGAACACCCAGCAATAAAGGAAATAACAAAGCACCAGTCGACTGACCATGCCAAGCATGACCAAGGAACACAGTTATCACTGAGCACCAAAGAATTGACACCTTCAGTCACCGAGTGTTCTTCAGAGATCGAGCACCTTGGTAACCACATAAACAAAGAAACCAGTCTCCCAAATTGAGCAAGAACTCCACCAATCCAAGATCAAAACTAACAGTCTACCTTCAAAGACAAACATATTTTTGGTTGATATAGGATTGCCAAGAATCCTAGGATGCTCCTTCATCAACATGTCCACCTTTTCTCTTCTGAGGTCAAGAAGAGATGTCAAAAATTAGGATGTAATGTTCGTGCTCACTCGGTGCCTTTCTTTATTGTGCAGAAAATCTCTGCCCAACACCATTTTAACAGCCTTATTTATGAAAGGCCCACCCTCCCTACAAATTGATTGCAAGGTTTTTTCTAAGGAGCCCAAAAAGGCCTTCTAGGGCTCCTCTAATGTGCATCTAAGCCTGATAGGAGTGTCCATCTAAATCTTCAAAAACCTAAAAAATAAATTATTTAGCAAATGACCTAAACTAGAGGTAGGCAGGTAGCTACAACAATTTATCTAGAAAAGACAAATAGAAATTTGAGGAAGAAAGAAGCTAGATCATCTATAAATAGCCCTTGATTGATACTTAGCAATTAATTATTATTTCTTTAATCATATTAAATCCATTTTCCTTAATAGTTCATGTAAATCTTTCCCATACATGTGCATATGTGTGAGAAATTTAAATCCATTGTCCTTAATCTTTCATGTAAACCTTTTCCATAAATGCATGCATGTGAGAAATTTAAATCCATTATCCTTAATCTTTCATGTAAACCTTTCCCATAAATGCATGCATGTGAGAAATTTAAATCCATTATCCTTAACCTTTCATATCGACATGTAAATCTTTCCCATAAATGAAATTGGTAATATCATCTATACAATTTGGAAGTGGTGCATGTTTAGTGGATGGCAGTTAAAGAATGCCACTTGTCACTAACAAGACATTTATTTCTCACTGAGTTACGAGTTACAAGTTGCACTATAAGACTGTGCAACATTATCCACCGTCCATGTGTGATGATCATGGTTATCATGCTTATCGATACCAACATGTTGAGTCTGCAGACAAGTTGACAACCCTAATTTGATATTGTATGCACCCTAAAATGGTCATCTAGACTTTGGGCCCCCATTTAGCAATTTATCAAATCCCTGAATCAATATTTTCAAAAATCAACATTTTATCAATTATATCAATTTCGTTGATCAAATCCCGTTTCATCATTTTCAATTATTTGCCTTGGGCTAACCATTTTATCCTAAAGTCTTTATTTATTCAAAGGAATATTTTCTCTCCTTTTAATAAATAAAAATCCCCCACTTTTCATCTTATCCTAAGTTGCACAAATAAAGCATTATTCCTATTTTATAAAAAGAAGAAAAATACTTTTTGTCTCATATGGACACAAAAGTCAACTCTTATTTTCTCATTGGAGGATACTTGTGCACATGGATTGCTCCTCTTTGATGCTCCACCGTTGATTAAGTCTTTTGCCTCTTAATCTTCATGGTCCATTCTTTCTCATTTCCTATAAAAGAAGAACTCTCTTCCTCATTCTAGGTCATTCTTTTTTATGCTAATGTTGTGCTGCAAGTTTTCTAGGTTATTTGGAGCTCTTTGAAGACATTCTTGCATTCAAGCTTTGAAGACATTGTTCTTGCATTTCATTTTAGCTTACTTTCTTGCTTTCATAGTTGCATTATCATGGCATTCATAGTATAGATTTCCTTTATGCTTTAGATTACTTCATCTAGTCTAATTAAGAAGGATTTGTAACACTTGTATCTTTCCTTTCCTAGTTTAGTTTGCACTTTCATTTCCATAGTTTAGCTTGCATATTCATCTTAATCTAGCTTGCATTGCATTTCATTTGATTCTTTGGGGATATTGGCATTCTTGCCCTTGTCTTCACTTGAATCTCTCATTGTGTGGTTGACTAGCAAGTTCATTAAGCTTAATAGCTCTAGCTGAGAGCAATTTTACAATCTTGCAACTCCATGCATAAAGAGCTATGGATCAATTTTTGAGACCTCATTCTTGAGTGTTCTTGATTGTAAGGATTCATAGAAGTGCACTATTTTGTGTGTACATTTCTGGCGCCCACTGTGGGGCTGAGTAGATTAGCTTTGTCTTTTAAATTTTGCATTTCTGTCATATTTTTGACAATTTTTGGACATTATTCACAGTCTCTAAGTTTTCTATCTCAGTGTATCGCGTGATAATTCCAGGAATATCATGTGATATTTCTCTGTATACACGAGCGATACTTCACCTGTCGAAAGTGTTGCCCGCCTATTTCAGGAACTGTCGCCTAGTCTCAGATGAAGTATCGCCTAGGTATAGAATGAAGTATCGCTCAGACTAATATTATTGCTCCAGTACACTGAGAAGTGTCACGTGATAATTTTGGTGTCTGTAGTCTATTTTTGTACTTGGTAGTGAGCCTTTTTGAGGTTTTTTGGCCGAATCTTGATTTAGTTAGCTTGCTATTTCTATTTCCTGCACTTAGATAGAATTAATTTGCATAGTTGTACTTAGTTTCTTGCACCTTCATTTGGATTTTGGATCTAAAAAGAACCTCTCATGTGTTTGGCTTGAATGTTTACTTGCTTTCATAGGCACATCTCTTTTATGCTCTTAATGGTGAATGAAAGAACATAGATTTGTTTTTACAAGTTTGTGTAAGTGAATGCTTCTTGGTTTCCAATATCAAATATCTTATTGAGTGATTGGGGCCATGGATTCATTCCTTGTTTACATGGGGAGTTAAATGCACCACTTTGTGGACTCACTCTATGTTTTCTTGGAAAGTTAAATATTCCATTGATTCAACCCTTTTTCATTTGTGAGTAGTATTGATAAGCAACTTTAGAGTACTTTTGATTGATCTTGTTAGCTAAATTGGGTTGTTGGACTCACTTATTTCTAATCACCCCTCATTTTTGCCCTTTGGATGTAAGGTCAACATTCATATATAAGGGAGGGGTCTACTTAAAAAGAGCGTTAAGTGTTCCAAAAAGTTTCCCCCTTTTTATGCTTTCTTGATCTCATTAGTTTTCTAAGGTGTGGACTCACCTTGAGTTTGTGTGAGGAGTTAAATGTTCCACCTTGTGGACTCACTTCACACTCACTTGAAGAATATTTTTGATTGATCTTGTTAGCTAAATTGGATTTTTGGACTCGCTTATTTCTAATCACCCCTCATTTCCACCCTTTGGATGCAAAGTCAGCATTCATATATAGGGGAGGGGTCTACTTGAAAAGAGCGTTAAGTGTTCCACAAAGTTCCCCCTTTTATGCTTTCTTGATCTCATTAGTTTTCTAAGGTGTTGACTTGCTTTGAATTTGTGTGAAGAGTTAAATGTTCCACTTTTTTGGACTCACTTCACATTTATTTGAAGAGTTAAGTGTTCCACCTTTAATGCTTTAAATACTTTTGATAGTGAATTGCTTAATTTTTAGAGCTAATTGGATTTTGGATTGTTCTAACCTTGTTGGCCTAACAAGTTGTGGTTGTAGGTGCATTAGCTTTGCCATATTGCATGCAAAAACAAAAAAGCAAAGGGCTACTAATGGTTTTTGCAGGGTTGCCCTAAGCATAAAGATCAAATCAAGTGCTTGTTTAATTGCTTTCTTTATTGAGTGCGACATATACTAGTTGTTTCATTTCATAGGCACTTAATATCTTGTGGAAAATATTTTGAGGTGGTAGGAGAAGTATGCTCTTCACCATTGTGGTGAACCAAAAAATCTTGACCCATCTTGGGATTTTGGAAGCAAGAGGGTAATTGAACCTCTTCTTGGTGTGTTTGGGAGAAAGCTTTGAGATAAAGGAGTATGTTCTTCACCCTTGTGGTGAAACAAAATCCTTGAACCTTATAAGTTGATCCACTTTTTGTTTAGATCTTTAGAACCCTTTAGCAGGCCTGCTCTTGAGCAATCAAGAGGAACGAACCAAGTGGGGACAAGCTTATTGCCGGCTATTCCAACCCACTATAAACTCAAGGCTATCAAGGACACAAAACCTTGGTAGACGTAGTGCTTGTCTTCGCTTGATGTGAGTACTTGTGGGATTGTGACCATGAGAAAAATGTTGAGCAAAAATGCTTAAGGTACTCTTGAGGCCACGAGGTCCGTTACTTGCCACAAGGTAAGGAGTCCCTTTGGGAAGCAAGAGAGGTACTAAGAATAGAAGCCCTTATTAAGAACCATAGTTAGAGGCCACCCTATTTTTCTACTTAGCTTATTGGTGCAAGGATTGATCCAAGTGGAATAACCCAGATCACCCCAAGATTACTCACCATATGTGTTCCTTTGGTTGTGTCTTTGGCACTTTCATAACAAAGCCAATATCTATTGTGGGCAACCACTTTGTGTGAGGCAAGGGAGCATCAAGTGTGGGCCAAGTTGTTAAGTATTGAGCCTTGACTTTCTAAGATAGAAATTGCTTGAAGTGTCTTCGATTGTGTAATACCAGTGTTAACGTTCTTGAACATTCAAACAATCGGTAGTATTCCTAGGGTGCTTTTCTATTTTGATATCACAAGTGTTTGTCTTGGCAAGGTTGCTTTTGCCCTTGTTTCAATTGTTTTAAGACATGTTTGATCCCTTACTGTTTACAAACCTATCAAATTTTGGCTGATATTTTGATTGAGATTGAAAACATCAATCCTCAGAATGAAAATTTTGATCAAACAGACCCGAAAATGCACATTTCACACAATTATGGTCAAGTGTCGTGCAAACTAGCAACAATATCGCCTACTTTGAGAAGAAATATCGCGTGATTGTTTGTTTCTTCTGGATTATCACCTAACCTGCCTAGAGTTTATTGCCTGGTTACTATGAGGTCTATCACCTGGTGAAAGGTGAAATATTGCCTCAGTGAGAAGTATCGCCTGGTTAGCCTGGAAGGTGTCACCTGAGAATTTTCTGCTGTATACCTAGTTTCAGTAGTTTCGCAGTTGCTTTTAGTTGGCTAGGTCTTTAGGAAGGTAACTTATCTTGCCACTGGAAGCCTATTTTTACTTTGAATTTCTATTTTTAGCTCTCTAGGGGTAGTGTCATTCAATTTACAAAGTCACTTTGGGAAGAATTGTCAAGTTAGAAGATTATTCCTATTGAGAAAGTATATCTCTAGAGTTGTTCGTAACATTCTTGGAGAATTCTAGTACTCTTTTTATCCAAATCATTTCCATTCAAATTCAATTTTAATTATACAATTTGGCTAAGTCCATCCTCCTGGTTCAAATGTGCAAGGATATTGATCCTTTGATTTAAGCACCTCTTTGACAGTGTTGGCAACGCCTTTTGTAATTCCTATCTTACCATCTCTTTTTGGACATTAGAGAACTTTAATTATCTTAGTTTGGTGTTGACACTTTGAGAGGTCACCTTATCATCAAGACTTATTTTCTTTCATGTCAGTTACAACAAGGTACCAAGTGAATTAAGGAAAATGACCCCCGATTGTCTTTAATCAGTTACCCTTAGTTAAGACTCATCAACAGCGAAAGGGAAAAGAACCCATTTTTGATCGATCCCCTAAGAGTGAGTTTGAGGTTTGTTTTGACCCAAAGAGTAATCCCAATGAATTGAGTTCCTCTTTAGCACCTTTTTCATCAAATATGGACATGAGTTATACCTTCACTAGACAACAAAGAGAAGCAATGAATCAAACTCTTAATGACATGTTCCAACGACATAGGGGTGGCACGAAGTCTGCTGGGTCTTCTTTTGATAGTCCACCTGGATCACCTCCTATCAACACAAGGTATCTAGATGCTCATCAATGAGCTGAGAAACATCATAGACAAGCTCACTCAGATGCATAGTCACAACATGAAGACCAAAACAATGAATCTGGTGATGCTCATATCAATGCAGCTAATGTATCCAGACATTCAAGACAACCTTCTCCACTTAGAGACACCTCATGATATGTGAGTAAGAGGTTAAATAGCATTGAGAGAGAAAAACAAGCTTTCTTGGATGAACAAGCTACTAAGAAAGAAAGGTTCAAACAATTGGAGGATGAGGAACGAGCTTTGCTAGACATAAGGAGAACAACTGCACAAGAAGAACAAGATAGGCTCCTAGCGCAACAACTCCATGATCAATTCAACAATAGGGGTACCAACAGTGGAACCAACTCTCCACCATCTACTCCCTCACCAATTCCAAGAGCTATAAGAAGGTCAAGGACCCCATCAAGATCACCTAGTCCTAGAGGAAGGACTTCTTGGTATAACCATCATAGGAGACAATCATCTCCTAGACATTTGAGACAACCCTCCCAACGAGCTCGTCATGGCTCTCAACATGGAGGAAGTAATGCCAACTTTGACACTATTGATTTCATGACAATGCAACAAGAACCATCCTTCCAACAATATGTGGAGAAGTATGTGGAGAAAAATAAGGATCAGTTCTTGGAAAGTCTAATCAATAAGGGTGCAAAAGTCCCATACAATTTTGATGTGGACTAAAAGATTAAGAAGCAAAACCCTTCAACTGATGAGGTGATTAAGCAGATGCAAAAGACTATGGAAAAAATGATGGCTCCTAAGAGTTCCTTCAACTTGGATTCTATATGTCCTAATCCCATTGACAAAAGTGTGGTTATGGTAGATTTTCCTAGAAAGGTTGAAATTCCCACATATGGAAAATATGATGGTAGTGGTGACCCCCATGACCATGTGTGTCAGTTCTATATTATGAGTTTTGAATTCCACTATGAAGATTCCTATCTCATGAGGTTATTCCCAAGGAGTCTAAAAGGTCAAGAAATGGAGTGGTTTACCAACATTACCCCTCCTGTCAAAACTTTTAAAGAACTTGTTCAAAGATTTGTGCAACATTTTGCATATAATTTATCAAGGTCAGTCACCATGCTTGATTTGTGTAAATTAAAACAGAATCAAGGGGAACCCTTTGTGACATTTTTGCAAAGATGGAGATGCTTATGTTCCAAATATTCTAGGACCATCCCTGAGGAAGAAAGGATTGATATAATTGTGAGCAATCTAGTGCCAGAATTAAGATATGAAGTTAGAAAAATGGTCTTTAATTATTTTGACACTATGGTAGAAACTGCATGTCACATCGAGGATGTTCTAAAAGAACAAGGTATTTTGGCCAAACAAAGTAACAACAACAATGGCCAAAACAATAACAACAACAATAAGGATAAAAAGAACTCATATTGGAACAAAAATAAGCATGTAGTCAATGACGGAGTTGTTGACTCTCCACAACCTAAGGAACAAGGAGTTCTTAATTTATCTAACATAGTTCAAGCTATGAAGCTGCAGACATCCTTAGACCAACAAGAGCACAAGCCCAAGTATCAAGATAAACCTAAGTCAGGAAAGAGGCAATTCACTAAGCTTGGAGACTCTTATGTAGACATTTTTAAGACCTTGATTGCTCATAATTTGGCACAACCTTAGGATCCTAAAAAGTTTCACATACCAGATCCTAAACCTTATTGGTGGAATGAGAAAGCTTACTGTGTATACCACAATGGGATTGGACATGACATTGAAGGTTTTTTTAAACTCAAACATCTTGTTCAAGACCTTATTGAGAATGAGAAATTACAAGTTAATGGGTTGACCACAAACGCAGACCACAAGGCCTTTAAGGAGCCCTTGCCTAAGTATGAGAAGGGGGAGACTTCTAAAGACAAGAATGGCAAGGCCGCAATTAATTACACCTATACAGCTGCAGAAAATGTCATTAATATGCTTGAGGTTGTGGACAATGATGTCAACATGATGAGAGGGCATGATCCCTATGATTATGATGTAAGCTCACCTCCAATATTTGATGAAGGACCCGTTGTTGTGCTTAGAGGTCCTCAATCTTGAAGGTCATCTCAATCTCTCAATGTTGTTACTAGGAGTCAGTCCCAAGGTCCTATTATCATTAGAGGTCCTAATTCTAGAAAATCTAAGCAACCAATTTTCAAAAGTGTTCCTCCCAAATCTACAATTGGTCTTGATATGAGTTACAACCTTGTTGATTAGTTACAGCGAACGCTAGCACATATTTCCTTTTTTGAGCTCTTAGAATTGTCTCCTAGACACAAGCATGTCCTTGAGGATGCTTTGCGTGCAGAAAATGTCCCTAATAATATAGATGTCGACCAATTCCAGAACATGGTCAACCACCTTGCTAGCCCACATTACCTTACATTTTTTGAAGAAGACAATAAGGCCTTGAGCCATCTGCACAATCTTGCCCTTCACATTGAGGTCATGATCCATAAAACCCGTGTTAGGTGTGTGTTGATAGATGGGGGTGCTGGGCTCAATATTTGTTCTTTAAGTCTTTTGAAAAACCTAGGTTACTCAGAGCATGCCATTGATACTAGGAAGAAAATTATTATCAAAGCTTATGATGAGGCTGAGAGAAGTTCTAAGGGGTTAGTTGTTCTTCTAGTCAGAATTGGTCCTGTTGAAAAGGACATTTTCTTTCAAATCATTGATGCTAGTCCTCTAGCATACAACATCCTACTAGGTAGACCATGGATTCATGACATGCAATCAGTACTGTCTACCTATCACCAATGTGTCAAGTTTCCATACAATGGCGTAGAAGTCTGCATACCAGGTGATAGTACCTTATCTGTTAATACCATTTCAGCAGGGGCCCATGTTCCCTTAAATAGAGAAGCAGACAATTTTGGAGCAGCTCTTGAACAATGCAAAGATAAATTCAAGTCCATAGACCTTGGTATGGGAGGATATCAAATTGAATCCTTTACAAAATTGCCAATTTCACCTTGGTCCGATGGTAAACCGTCACAAGAGATGCGTCCCTCATCTTCAGCCATGACTCTGTTCGATACTTTTGTAGAGTCTTCATTACCTATTCAGGATGAGAAAGAAGAGGTGGCTATTAGAGATTGGATATATAGAGAAGAAAAGTACCTACATAATGAAAAATTTTCTCCATCTCCTAAGACTTATGGGAGAGGATACATATTGGTCACCAACATGGGCTACCCAGGTCAAGGCCCTCTCAGTCACAGGTTAGATGCCAAGGCTGAACCACTCAACCATGCTCTTTTTGGTCGTAGGACTAAGTCAACGGTTGGCCTGGGGTTTGATAATGGAAAGAACAAAAGTGTTCCTATCCTAGCTACGATGGATAGTGACAGTGACTCGGATTATACACCTAATCTCCAAAACCAACAAGACATGATTGATGATTGGGTGCCTTCTACAAATCTCCTTTGGGGGGATTTATATGACTTAATAATTTTGAGCACAAACACAAATGCTAGAGAAGGGGATACCCTTCACAATCTTGAACCTTCTACATCAAGGCATCCTAAGCCTTCTTGGTGTAAACATCCCAGCAGAGATTCAGAAATAGATTCACATGAGTTTGAGTGGGACTCTCTTTTAGATGGAAGAATTGATTTGGACATGGATGTTGTCCATACCTATACTAATCAACCCGATGTGACCAACGAGCCTAGTGTAGGACTAGAGGATTGGACTCCTCGAATTGACTTAATGGATGATGCTTCATTTGGTAGGATGAGTCCTAATTCGAGTATTTTAGAAGGAGACTTGATAGATCCTAACTATGTGATCACTAGAAATAATGCCTTTTCTATCAATAATGTTGAACCAGTCATTGACCTACCTCTTGTAAACCATCATTTGATTGATTGGTCACAACTTTGTTAAGAGCCTCAACTCCTCACTTTTCACAATGACTAAGAAATAGCTTGCTGTATACACCTAAAAATGGTCACCTAGACTATTAGCCCCCATTTGCTAAATCATCAATTATTTATTCTTGATCAAATCCTAGTTCTATCATTTATTTGATTATTTTCTATGGGCTAACCATCTTATCCTAAGTCTTTATTTATTAAAAGGAATATTCCCTCCCCTTTTAATAAATAAAAATCCCCCACTTTTCCTCTTATCCTAAGTTGCACAAATAAAGCATTATTCTTATTTTATAAAAAGGGAAAAAACACTTTTTGTCTCATATGGACACAAAAGTCAACTCTTATTTTCTCATTGGAGGATATTTGTGCACATGGATTGCTCCTCTTTCAAGCTCCACCCTTGATTAAATCTTTTGCCTCTTAATCTCCATGGTCCATTGATTTTTCACCTCCTATAAAAGAAGAGCTCTCTTCTTCATTCTGGATCCCCAACTTTTCATGCTAACTTTATGCTGCAGGTTTTTTAGGTCACTTTGGAGTTTTTGAAGATTTGGAGTATTCTTAGCATCTACATCTCATTCTTGCATTCTACATCTCATTCTTGCATTCTTAGCTTAGCTTCATATTTATGCTTTCTTAGATTAGCTTCATTTCTATGCTCTAGATTAGCTCACATAGATTAATTAGCTTGGGTTGTAATACTTGCATATCTCCTTTCATAGCTTAGCTTGCATTTCCATTTTTAGCATAGCATTGCATTGCATTTTCATTCTTGATTCTTGAGGATATTGGCATTCTTGCCCTTGTCTTCATTGAATCTTCCATTGCATGGTTTACTAGCAAGGTTATAGGCTAAATAGCTCTAGCTGAGAGCATTCTTAAAAACCCTTGCACTCCATGCCTAGGGAGCTATGGATCGATTTGTGAGGGCTCATTCTTGAGTTTCCTTGCATGTAATGATTCATAGAAGTGTGACACAATTATTGCACACATTTTTGGCGCCCACCGTGGGGCAGAGTAGACTAGCTTTGTCCCTTCTTTTTCTGCATTTTTGTCATTTTTCGTCAATTTTTCAGCAAGTTTTCAGCTTAATTTTTCATCTCTATTTTTTTGTCTCAGATTGTCATGCGATACTTTCCAGAAGTATCGCGTGATATACCTCTGTATGTGCGCGCGATACTTCGCCTGTCATAAGAAGTATCACGTGATATACCTCTGTATGCGTGTGCGATACTTCACCTGTCAGAAGTATCGCCTGGCTATAGTAGAGAATATCGCCTGGTGTCGGGCGAAGTATTGCATGGTATAAGGCGAAATATCGCGTAGACTAAAAGTATCACCTAGTGTCAGGTGAAGTATCGCGTGATACTGTGTCTGCACCTGGCAGTGAGCTATTTTTGGGCTATTTTATCTATCTTGCAAGTTTCGAGTTGTTAGCTATCTTTTTGAAATTTTCTGAAATTTCCAGCGTTTTCAAATCTGTGCCACTCTGGAAAACGGGTGCCCATTTTTTTTTTTGAAATTTTGCAAATGGTATCAAAAGTTTAAGTGTGATATATCGTTGGAAAGGTCTTTTCGAGCCTAATCCAACCATGATGGTTTCATTTTCAGATTCTATCATTTGATCAATTATTTTTGCACATTATCTAATTTTTTTCATGTACTAATCATTGTTAGATTTTGGATTTTGATTCTCCTAACTCTTGTTGGTCTAACAAGTTGTGGTTGTAGGTGCTTCTTGCTTGAAATTTGCTAAAATCACATGTCAAAGAGGGCTACTAATGGTTTTTGCAGGGTTGCCCTAAGCATAAAAACCAAATCAAGTGCTTGTTTAATTTCTTTCTTTATTAAGTGCGGCATATACTAGTTGTTTCATTAGGCACTTAATACTTTGTGAAAGGAATCTTGGGGTGGTAGGAGAAGTATGCTCTTCACCTTTAGGTGAATCAGAAAATCTTGACCCATCTTGAGGTTTTGGAAGCAAAGGGGTAATTGGATCTTGTTTGGTGTGTTTGGGAGAAGTTTTTGAGATAGGGGAGTATGCTCTTCACCCTTGTGGTGAATCAAAAACCTTGAACCTCAAGAATTAATCCACTATTTGTTTAGCTTAGGATCTTTTAGCGGGCCTGCTCTTGAGCAATCAAGAGGAACGACCCAAGTGGGGACAACCTTGTCATCATTTTCCTTGGTGGTGAGTGATTCCAACTCACTATAATCTCAAGGCTATCGAGGACACAAAATCTTGGTAGACATAGTACTTATCTTCACTTGATGTGAGTAACTTGTGGGATTGTGACCATGAGGAAAACATTAATCAAGAATGCTTAAGGTACTCTTGAGGCCGCGAGGTCCTAGTCTTTTATGAGGAACAAGAGGGGTGCTATGAACGGAAACCCTTACTATGAACCATTAGATAGAGGCCACCCTATTTTAGCCGCTTAAGCTTCTTGGTGCAAGGATTGATCCAAGTGGACTTACCCGGATCACCCCAAGACACTCACCATATGTGTTCCTTTGGTTGTGTTTTTGACACTTCCATGACAATGCCAATATCTCTTTTGGACAACCACTTGGTGTGAGGCAAGGGAGCATCAAGTTGTGGGCCACGTTGCTAAGTAATGAGCCTTGTCCTTCTAGGTAGTAATTGCTTGAATTGTCTTCGATTATGCTATGCCCGTGTAAACATTCTCAACATTCAAACACATGGTAGCATTCATAAGGTTTTCTATTTTGATATCACAAGTGCTTGTCTTGGCAAGGTTGCTTTTGCCCTTGTTTCAAGTGTTCTATGACATGTTTGATCACCTACTGTTTGCAAACCTGTCTTTTATCTACTGTTACTGTTTGTCAAACTAAGAAATTGCACTATCCAACCTTTGAACTTGATCAAAATGCTTTAAAACTGAGAATTTTATGTTCACTGGTCAAAAAGTCATACGAATCTGCAACAGTATCGCACGCCTTACTGAGAAATATCACGCGATAGTTCGCGCCCTGCTATTTTATCGCAGCTTTGCTGAGATATATCGCACGATAGTTCGCTCCTGCTGGACTATCGCCCGGCTAGCCTGGAGTCTATCGCCCAACCATACTATAGTCTATCGCCTGGCTTGGGGTGAATTATCACCCAAACTGAGAAGTATCGCCCTGTCTGCCTGGAAAGTATCACCCAGAATCTTTTTGTTGTCCTATCATTGCTGCAATTCCGAGTTGCTAAACTTGCACTTTAACCTGGCGTAGAGTGTCTTTTTCTGTTCTTACCTGAAACTGGTCTGTTATCTACATGCTTAGATTTGTTCTAGACTGAAACAAATAAGTTAAAACTATTGGATTTGAGTTTAACGAATGCTACTCTTGATCACTTGTCGCATCACGGTTACCTCTCTAGCTATTTGCGTATTGAGCTTCTTTCTCGCTGCTCGGCTTTAGTCAATTGATTGCTGTAAGTGCTTGAGCACTTTTGACGAGCCATCTCTCTATTTGTTCTACTTTGACAAGTGATCTTTATTAGCTTTTCTTATCTCAAATCTGAGAAACTTTGCCTCATTCTATTAGTCAACCAACATCTCTTTTCATGCCGGTTACAACTCGGTCTCAATTTGAGCAGGAGAGTCATCCTCCATTCAATTATACACAGTTACCTTCTCCAACTAGATGTTCCAAAGCACCTATTAGCAACAACAGTTCTAGTTCTGACCAATCTGAGAATTCTAAGGCTACACCGTGGTATAAAGGAGGTTTCCTCTTTTCCGCATTCAAGACCCCCAAAAACACAGACAGTGTCTCACTCACTTTGACTGAACAAGAAAAATTTCAACTCTTGCAAGAACACTTTGAGCGTAAGGATAATCAAGCGCACTTAGACAAAAAACACAATCAACAAAGGATGGATGCTACTAGGCACATGGCTTATAGAGGGACATTTCATGAGCAACCTGAGACTAGTAATCATGAGCATAGACCTCTTTTTAACAATGGCAACAATGACAACAACACGCCACCAAGATCTCCTCCAAGGCCAACTTTTGCTATGCCTTCTTCACCACCTAGACCTCCTCCCTCTCAACATGAGGCTGAGGCTAATGATGAGATTTCTAGTGAGGATCTTATGAGATGTGAACAAGATGTGGATTTCCAACGAATGATGCATAACCTTTTAGAGCGTAATGGCGATCAATATTTTCAATATATGACTTCCAGAGGATACAAGCTTCCTCCCGGCTATGATGTCAGACAAATTGTCCAACAAAGAGTACCAACTGAATTGGAAGTCCTTCAAGAAGAATTACGTCAGACAAATCAATGCCTTACCCAAATGGCATTAGTAAGAGAGCCTCCAAAGGTCTCTTTTGTAGAATCAATTTGTGCTCTTCCTTTTGATAAAGATCTATACATGGTCCCGTTTCCTAAGGATATTGAGGTTCCTAAATATGACAAGTATGATGGAAATGGTGACCCTCATGACCATGTGCGTCATTTTTATGCTCTTAGTATGGACTTTCTTCATGAAGACACATATCTCCTATGCTTATTCCCTCGAAGCTTAAGAGGCCAATCTTTGGAATGGTTTGCGAAATTGACACCACCGCTTAAGACTTTTGATGAGTTAGCTCAGCGATTTACCCAACAGTACTCTTACAACATCCAACAACCTATCACTATGATAGATCTCGGTAATCTAAGACAACATCAAGGTGAGCCATTTGCAACTTACTTACAATGTTGGAGGTCATTGTATTCTCGATATCCTCATCAGCTACCCGAAAGAGAAAAGATTGACATTTTTGTCAACACACTTGTCCCTGAGCTATTTTATGATCTAAGGAAGCAACTGTTCTCCTCTTTCAATGACATGGTTGAAAGTGCATATCGGATTGAGGATGTAGCTATAAGAAAAGGGGATATTGTTATTAATAAAGATGCTAAAGGCAATGGTAAAGACAAGAACAAACCTTGGAATAAAAACAAGTATGTTGTTAATGATGGGGTTGTTGACGCTCCTAAAGTTAAAGAGCCTGCTTTCAATCTTTCCAATGCTATCTATGCAGCAAAACAACAAGAAGCTGCCAACGCTCACAGTGTTCCTAAACCTCAATATGCAGATAAGCCTAAGAAGTCATTTTGAAAGCAAGTCTATACCAAGTTGGCAGAACCTTACGATGTGATCCTTAAGACTTTGGTTGATAATGGATATCTTACACTTCTTGATAAACCTGGTAACTAGGATCCAATAAATAAGCCCGATTGGTGGAGAGAGGATCATTACTGCCATTATCACAGAAACAAGGGACATCCAACAGACAATTGTTTTAGGCTTAAGGATGATATTCAAGATCTTATTGAGAATGGCACAATCTCCACTGATGGCTTAACTAAAAATTCTGATCACACAGCTTTCAAAGATCCTCTACCTAAGCATGATAAGGGGGAAACCTCTCAAACACATAAGAAGAATCATGATGCAAAGATCAATTACACGTATCCTTCTAATACACTTGTGATTAACATGGTAGAGCCCATTGAGAGTGTTCTAATGATGAGGTCTCAAGATGATAATAACACCAATCATGGTAAGCCAAAGTTAGTCTTGCAAACACGTGATAGTTCATCTTCCCGAAGTGAGACATTGAATGCTGTTACTAGGGGGAAAGCCAAGATTGTCCTTAAAACTGCACAAGATCCCAAGCAAGCTTTGCCTTCCAAACAAGTGACTCCTTCAGCCACCCCTAGCTATGATCTTGTCCAACATTTGCAAAAGACACCAGCACAAATATCTATCCTTGAGTTACTTCGGTTATCCTCTTCGCATAGAGAGATTCTTGATGAGGCTCTACGTACAACACGTGTTCCCAATGACATTGATCCAAATCAATTTCAGCCTATGGTCAACCACATTTCATCTCCACTATCTCTCTCCTTTTCTACAGAAGATGACATATTTATTGCTCACCCTCATAATCTAGCTTTACACATTGAAGTTCTAGTCTACAATACCTGAGTCCACCGAGTCCTGATAGACAATGGTGTAGGGTTAAATATTGTTTCTTTCAATGTCATACAACAATTGGGTTTGTCAAAATTGGCTGTAGATTCCAAGAAGAAGATTACTATAAAAGCTTATGATGAAGTGGAAAGATCTTCCAAAGGTCTTGTCACGCTGCCTGTCCGAGTGGGCCCTATCATGAAAGATATTAGCTTCCAAGTATTGGACATCCCACTCGCATATAACATTCTTTTGGGTCATCCTTGGATCCATGACATGCAGGCTGTTCCTTCCACTTATCATCAATGCATCAAATTTTCATACAATGGCACTGAGGTTGTGATTCCTGGAGACCATACTATTGCTATCAATGCTCTTGCTGCTACTGAAATTTTTTTTCCTCATAATGAACCTTTTGTTGATCCTAGTATGTCTCTAGCTGCTACTAAGAAATCACTTAAGATGATGAGCCTTGGTATGGGTGAATATACATTGGGTTCCTTTGCTTCTATACCTGTTTCTCCTAGGTCATATGGGAGACCTTCTGACCAAATGAAGCCTTCCACTTCTACTATGGTGATCTTTGATACCTTTGTTCCTTCATCCATTCCTTTAGAAGTAGAAAGAGAAGAACAAGCTATTCAAGAGTGGATCTATAGAGAGGATTCTAGAAATACTCCCATGCTTAGTAATTCAAACATAGATACAGATGAGTCACCGCTACACACTATGGCTCAAATGGGAGATGATCTTCCTTCTACCTCACTTCTTTGGGGAGAAAAATGTGTATCTACTGATGATATGGATGTTGATATGGTTCATTCTTGTAGTAACCATCCCGACGTGGTTGATGGGTCTTGTGTGGGGTCTGATGAGTTTGTTCCTTGTATTGCCTTAGTGGACCACAGTGGTTCTTCTATGACAAGTCTAGATCTAGCTACTTTTGGAGCTTACCCTATAGGCTCAACCTCTCTTGTTACCAGAGATGACACCCCTCGCATAAATGCTATTGAACCAGTCACTTCATTTCATCTTGCATCAACACCTGTTACTTCTTCCACCAGCGAACTAGCCCCCAAAAAGATTGAATCAACAATCAAGCATCACAGTCATCATGTCAAAAGAAATGAGCAATGGTCGGATGGTGAAAACCACATTGTGGCGGTATCCGCACCTAAGAAAAGTAAAAATAAAAATCTACTTAAAAATAATGATTCTCAAATAAAAGATGACAAGCTGATTCTCTACAAAAAAATGATGCACTACCTCAAGCATGATCTCATATTTGTTATACTTCAGCCCATTCCTAGAGCTAAGAACAAAGTTGGTAATGCCTTGGTTACTTCAACATCCATCTTACAAATGAAAAAGCATAAATTTCGCTTCAAGTTCCTGGTGGACGAATTACGCTATCCTGCTCACAAATCTTACATCTTTTCATATCTTCCACCTCATATTCCTCTTGCAAATCCACCACACCATTCCTTCCACCATCCCTTACACTTTGCCTTTGTCTCTGGTGACTTGTATAGGAAGGGTCTAGACGGAACTCTCCTTAAGTGTCTAGAAATAGAGGAGTCAGAAAAAGTGCTAGCTGAAATCCACGATGGCATCTGTGGATCACATTTTAATGATCCTCCGCTAGCTCAGACATTGCTTAGTGCTGGTTATTATTGGTCGAACTGGTTGAGACCTCCTATTGTCATAGTTGCAGCATTTGGGCCTGGGGCCTATCAGTTCTCTACATTAGAGGAAGCAGATTCTTGATGCCCATTTCTGTCTGGGGCATTCTTTGTACATATTTTATGATCCTAAAAAAATACAAAAAAAATTCATATATGATGCTGAAAAAATCCTAAAAAGCATAAAAAGTCCTGAAAAAATACAAAAAAATCAAAAAATTCAAAAATTCAAATTTTTTTTGAAAAAGTGCCTTGGTGAAAACCTGGAAACAAGCGCCTTGGTAGCAAAAATACAAAAAATTATAAAAAGTCCTGAAAAAATTGCAATAAATCTATCAAGTGGTGAAAACCTAGAAATAGGTGCTACTTGAGACCCTTTGCACCTATGTCTATCAGTCTTGCGTGGCACTCATTCACTCCACTTCTCACTTTGCCTCTCCTAGCTTGGAATTGACTCTTGTCTTAGTCTAAGGGGCATACATTGTTTTAAGCTTATCTTGGGTCTCTTTGTGCATCTCAGTTTCTTAGGCATCTCACAAATGGTGTTTTTCAACACCACCCCAACTGTATTTTTCAACACTTCCCCTTGCGTCGAGTGTTTCTCAACACTTATCAGATGTCCTACCCGCAGTCTAGATGATGCAATATTTCTCACTGGCAGATGTGATACTCAAAGTTTGACTCTATGACCTACACACATGCACTTGACTCATTGAGATTTGTTTGACTTTATTTCTTTGCATGTTGTCTATGATGATTTCTTTGCTAAGTGGTCTCTCCCTAAGAAGTTTTCGATGATGCATAGCTAGAAGATTGAGGGTATGAGAACATGTTTTATTTCTTTATCTGCTTGTGGGTATATTTTGTTGGTCCTCACTGTCATGAGCATTTATGTTGGTCTTACTTGACACTATGGACCTACAAGGTATTATCCTTGACTGTTTCACAAGTGCATGCTTATAGTTATCTTGACTTTCTTGTGTCTCGATGCGAGCATAATCTTGCCATATCAAACTTAGGTAATCTCACTGCATTAGTCATCTAGACCTACACGTCTTTGATGCCTAGGTGGGATTTCCACATTTCTATGTGATATAGATCATATTCAGATTCACATATTTATGCTAGTATGTATTGTATGATCTTGCGACGCTACCAATAATGCTCAATGATGAATATTAGATGTCTATTGGCTTTGTAACCTTGCAAGTAAACCACTTTTCATGTAGCTTGCATTCTTAAGTTCATGTTAGTTAGTTTTGCATCTTTCATATGGAGAGAGCTCTCCTTTCATCTTTCATGGACTTGTTAATCAACTGCGTTCACCTTTCGCTTCTTCCTGATCATGTCTTTCACTTCTTATCTTTCATATCCCATCATTTTCCTTTCATTTCAGGATCGAAACCGAAATCCAAGTTCACCTTAATCATCCAAATCACCTCTTCCCCCTCTTTCGTGCAGTTGGCTAACCTTTTGAGGCTTGATCCTTCGATCTTCGCTGGGGCATTCTTCACCTCTTCATCCCCATCTCTTTCAAACTTCTAGTCTTTCATTCACTTTCAAATCTCAAGTTCAAATTCTTCCCCCTCCGTGGTGTTTTTGGGTTGAGGGACCGCTTGGTTCATGCCCCGTGTCCCAAGTGTGGGGCATACCTTCACTGCTTGATGGTTGTTCTATTCTCTTCAGCTTTGATTATGATTTCTAGTGATTTGATCATGTCTCTCTTGCTTCTGCATTCCCTCTACCCGGATTTCACTTTCGATCCCGAGGGGGCAGACACATCATATCTTATTGGCTATCACTTTCCTAAGTGTTCAGTACTGTCATTACCAGGCTGACCATGCAGGATTTGCTATCTCTCTGCACTTCATTCTTTGGAGTCAGATCGCTATTTTCTTGCCTTCTTGGCTATCTCTTGCTTTCTTGGCTGATCTGAGTTGCTTTGTGATCCCAAATCGATCTCACATTTCAACTTCATTCTTTGACTACATGTGTTCCCAGATCGATCACACATTAGTCAAAGAGGGGCAAATGTATACACCTAAAAATGGTCACCTAGACTATTAGCCCCCATTTGCTAAATCATCAATTATTTATTCTTGATCAAATCCTAGTTCTATCATTTATTTGATTATTTTCTATGGGCTAACCATCTTATCCTAAGTCTTTATTTATTAAAAGGAATATTCCCTCCCCTTTTAATAAATAAAAATCCCCCACTTTTCCTCTTATCCTAAGTTGCACAAATAAAGCATTATTCTTATTTTATAAAAAGGGAAAAAGCACTTTTTGTCTCATATGGACACAAAAGTCAACTCTTATTTTCTCATTGGAGGATATTTGTGCACATGGATTGCTCCTCTTTCAAGCTCCACCCTTGATTAAATATTTTGCCTCTTAATCTCCATGGTCCATTGATTTTTCACCTCCTATAAAAGAAGAGCTCTCTTCTTCATTCTGGATCCCCAACTTTTCATGCTAACTTTATGTTGCAGGTTTTCTAGGTCACTTTGGAGTTTTTGAAGATTTGGAGTATTCTTAGCATCTACATCTCATTCTTGCATTCTTAGCTTAGCTTCATATTTATGCTTTCTTAGATTAGCTTCATTTCTATGCTCTAGATTAGCTCACATAGATTAATTAGCTTGGGTTGTAATACTTGCATATCTCCTTTCATAGCTTAGCTTGCATTTCCATTTTTAGCATAGCATTGCATTGCATTTTCATTCTTGATTCTTGAGGATATTGGCATTCTTGCCCTTGTCTTCATTGAATCTCCCATTGCATGGTTTACTAGCAAGGTTATAGGCTAAATAGCTCTAGCTGAGAGCATTCTTAAAAACCCTTGCACTCCATGCCTAGGGAGCTATGGATCGATTTGTGAGGGCTCATTCTTGAGTTTCCTTGCATGTAATGATTCATAGAAGTGTGACACAATTATTGCACATACTTGCTACCTGAATGCTCTTGAACCTGTAGTCTCTTCCACCAGTGAACCTACAACAAGTATGATAGAGCCAGATATTAAGTACCTCAGTTGTAAAATTAAAAAAAAAGAAAAAAAAGAGAAATGGTTATGATGGTGAAAACCACTATGTGGCGGTGTTAGAACCCAAAAAAGTAAAAAGAAAGGACGTATCCGAAGGTGAAAACCTCTTTGAGGCACCTTAGGATGGGGTACTTAATAACTTGCCGAGTTATTTCCAAGATAGGTCATTAGTTCTTATTGAGTCTACACAACCAGTCAATTTGAATACAGAAGAGGCTCCACAGGTGATTCATCTAGCTCAGTCTCTATCAGTGCAAGAAAAAGAGGCATACACAAAGTTCTTACAAAAGAAGAAAATCAATTTTGCTTGGACATATTCAGACATGCCAGGGCTTGACACTAATCTCATTATGCATCACTTATCTATAGCTCTAGGAATTAAACCAGTAAAATAGAAGTTGAGGAAAATGCATCCTCACACAGCTCTCCTTGTTAATGTTGAATTAGAAAAGCTCTTAGGAGCAGGATTTATTAGAGCTATCAACTATGCCGAGTGGATCTCAAATATTGTTCTAGTTTCAAAGCATGATGGGTCCATTCGTGTATGCATAGACTTTAGAGATCTTAACAAAGCTTGCCCAAAGGATGACTTTCCACTCCCTAACATAGACATGATAGTGGATATGACTGCAGGCTATGAGATATACTCTTTAATGGATTTTTTCTAGTTATAACCAAATAAAAATAGCTCCTGAGGATCAAGAAAAGATAGCCTTCACATGTGCATGGGGAACCTATTGTTGGAACGTCATGCCATTTGGATTAAAAAATGTAGGAGCCACATACCAAAGAGCTATGACCACAATATTTCATGATATGATGCATAAAAACATGGAGGATTATGTGGATGATACCTTGGCCAAGTCTAAGCAAAGGAATACACACCTAGAAGATTTGGAAGTAATTCTAGATCGAATGGAGTAGTTTCAGTTAAGATTGAATCCGAAAAAGTGTGCCTTTGGGGTTACCTCAGGTAAAATTCTAGGATTTATAATTTCAGCCAAAGGAATAAAGGTGGATCCTAAAAAGGTTCAAGCTATATTAAATATGCCTCCTCCTACGAACATTAGTCAGATGAGAAGTCTTCAAGGATGACTCCAATCCATACGGAGGTTTATTTCATAGCTTGCATATAGAGAACAACCATTCAACAAGACATTGCATAAAGGAACCACATGTGCCTGGAATGAGGATTTCCAAAAGAGCCTAGATCAAATAAAGCAATACTTGGCTAATCCTCCAATTTTAATGCCTCCTATCCTAGGAAAACCATTAATTTTGTACATCTCAGCAACATAATCTTCCTTGGGGGAATTGTTGGCTCAACTTGATGATACTGGGATGGAAAGAGCCATCTACTACATTAACCATACTCTAGTATCTTATGAGATCAATTATAATAGTATTGAAAAGTCTTATCTTGCAGTAGTGTTTGCTTCCCAAAAGTTGCGACACTACATGCTTGCCCATACTATACATCTCGTTGCAAAAATTGATCCTCTTAAGTATTTGCTTGGTAAGGCTGCTCTCATGGGTAGACTTGCTAAGTGGATGATGGTTTTGTCAGAATTTGATATAGAGTACATTGAGCGTAAGGCTATAAAGGGGCAAGCTATTGCAGATCAACTTGCTAATTTCCCAGTCAAGGATAGCATGCCTATTCAAGTAGAATTCCCAGATGAGCACATAATGTACATGACCACACGTACTTGGAAAATGTTCTTTGATGGCTCAAATATGCAAAATGGATCCGAAGCTAGAGTATTGTTTATTTCTCCTCATGGGTGCAACATACCTAAGTCTTACAAACTTCTATTCCCATGCACAAATAATATTGTAGAATATGAGGCTCTAACCAATGGACTTAAGTTGACTATTGAGTGGAATATAATAAAGTTACATGTCTTTGGGGATTCACAATTGATAATCAACCAAGTAAATGAAGAATACCAAAATAAGGATGATAAGCTGATACCTTACAAAAGGATGGTTGATTCATTGTGATGCTATTTCACATTTGTGACATTTCAATAGATCCCTAGAGAAGAAAATAAGGCTACAAATGCTATGGCTACATTAGCTTCACTCCTTCAGTTGGAACAACATGAATCAAGATTTGAGTTCCTGGTGGAAGAGCTACATCATCCCATCTTTGACTCCTTTGAAAGCCACATTATTTGTACCTTGGTCACTCATGAGTCTTCCTGTTATGGTGCTATCTATTCATACCTTTGTGATGGCATCATTCCCAAATCATTTAATTGATCTGAATGAAGAAACCTTGTCCATAATGCCTCTCACCATACCCTTATCTCTAGTGATCTGTATAGGAGGGGTTTAGATGGGACACTTCTTAGGTGCTTGGAAAAGGATGAGTCTGACCGAGCGTTAGTTGACATCCATGAGGGCATTTGTGGAGGACATTCCAATGGTCTTGCCATGGCCCGAAGGTTGCTTAGGGCGGGGTACTATTGGCCCACAATGTAAATAGATGCTATAGCTTTTGCCAAATCATGTGAAAAGTGTCAGAAACATGGAAACCTGATTCATGCTCTAGGCAGGGAGCTTATTCCTTCTATTTCTCATTGGCCATTTCAACGCCAGGCCTTTGACCTTGTTGGGTAGATTCATCCCAACTCATTAGGTGGACATAAACTCATCATTACTGCTACTGACTACTTTACCAAATGGGTAGAAGCTGTTCCACTATCCGTTGCTTCAGGAAAGATAATCTCTTTGTTCATATTGAATCACATCATTTGTCAATTTGGGATACCTTCTGAGATAATCACTGACAATGGAGGTCAATTCAAAAACAAGGACCTTACACACCTCTGCAAGAAATTCAAGATAAAACAACATTGGTCCTCCATTTACTTCCCATAAGGAAATGGACAAGTAGAGGCTTCTAATAAAACCATTCTTAAGATTCTCCATAGAACAGCTCACAAGAATGGTTGAGACTGGCACTTACAAATCAATCCAACCTTATGGGCCTACAGAATGAGTATTCATACTCCCATAGGGGCTACTCCTTTTTCCCTCACTTATGGTGCTGATGTAGTATTACCTTTAGAAGTTGAGATTCCCTCACTTAGAGTCTCTCTCAAAGGTTTGATTACAGATGAAGATTATCATGCCATGAGATTGCAAGAATTGGAACTTCTTGATGAGAAATGTAGAACATCTTTTGTTCACATGAGAGTCTACCAAAAGTGTATGTCCAAAGCATTCAACAAAAAGGTTCGCCCTAGAGAATTCCAAGTGGGAGATCTTGTCCTGCGTGAGAATCCTAAGAACCAATAACATCGAGAACAAAAGGGAAAATTTGAACCTAATTGGCTTGGACCATACATTATTACTACTGCTTTTGGGATAGGTGCTTACTTGCTATCTGATGAACAGGGGGAACAACTCCCTGATCCTATTAATGTTTTGCACCTCAAGAAGTTCTATCCATGATGCCTATTCTATCTGGGGGCATCCTTTGTACATATTTATTGATCCTGAAAAAATTCCAAAAAAATTCATATATGATGTTGAAAAAATCCTAAAAAGCATAAAATGTCCTGAAAAAATATAAAAAATCAACAAAATAAAAAAATAAAATAAAAAATAGAAAAAGTGCCTTGGTAGCAAAAATACAAAAAATTTCCAAGTGGTGAAAACCTAGAAATAGGCACTACTTGAGGCCTTTGCACCCTTGTCTTTTAGCATGCGTCCTCGACACTTAGCCATTCTCCATCATACCTTGACCTTATTTGACTTTGTTTGAAATTGGTATTTATTTTTGTCTAGGGGGCATACCTATTAGCATAGGTCCTTTAGGTGCATTTGTCTCTTGGGACATTTCACAAACAGGTGTTTTTCAACACCACCCCAAACTGTGTTTTTCAACACTACCCTAGCGTCGAGTGTTTCTCAACACTTATCAGATGTCTTACCTACCAGTCTAAGTACGATGTGATACTATTCATTAGCAAATTTGATACTCAAAGTTTGACGCTATGACCAACACACATGCACTTAAACAATCAATTCAATTGAGATATGTTGACTTTATTTTTCTTTGTGTGCTATCTATGAGAATTTCTTTGATCAGTGGTCTCTCCCTGAGAAGTTTTTGATGATGCATAGCTAGAAGACTGAGGGTATGAGAACATCTTTTATTTCTTTATTTTCTTGTGGGTATATTTCATTGATCCTAACTATCATGAGCATTTATGCTGGTTTTACTTTACACTAGGGATTGACAAGGTATTATCCTTG
The DNA here is from genome assembly GCA_027943335.1 of Chamaecyparis obtusa. Lineage (NCBI taxonomy): Eukaryota > Viridiplantae > Streptophyta > Pinopsida > Cupressales > Cupressaceae > Chamaecyparis > Chamaecyparis obtusa. The sequence continues at coordinate 633,829 of BSBK01005283.1, read as the reverse complement.
ACTATTTTGTGAGTGCATTCTTATAGCTATCTTGACCTTCTTGTGTCCTGATGCAAGCATAATCTCGCTATAGTAAACTTAGGTAATTTCACTACACTAGTCATCTTGACCTACATGTCTTTGGTGCCTAGATGGGATTTCCACATTTCATCTGATATAGATCATATTCATATACCCATAGTCATACTAGTGTGTATTGTATGATCTTATGACGCTACCAATAAAGCTCGATGATGATAATTAGATGTCTATAAAGCGTTGTGACCTTGCAAGTCAACCACTTTTCATAGTAGCTTGCATTTTTAGGGTCATGTTAGATTAGTTTTGCATCTTGCATATGGAGAGAGCTCTCCTTTTCATCTTACGTGGACCTGTCAGTCAACTGTGCTCATCTTCCCTTTTCTCGATCATGTCTTTCGCTCCTTATCTTTCATCAGACCTATTCTTGTCATCACAAGGGGTTAATCATATCATCATATCTATAAAATGTCATTTTCAGAAACATGAGTCTATATCATACACATGAGAATCAACCATACATCTATGAGAGAGAACATACATGAGCATTTATAACATACATTTTGAGCAAAATGACAGACAATACATAAACTGATACATCCATCACAAGTGAGACGTAAACACAAGATATATTGAACATCCAGTAATCTCATATATATAACAATGTCATCATAAAATATACAATATGAGATCCCAAAATCTAGATCACAAAGTCTCATGATATGTCCAAAACATCTAAACCTAAGCCCTAAACCTAGGACTCACTCTCCCCATCACGTGGACTTGGTGGTGGGGGAGGTGGTGCCACATCTGGTACCATGTCAAATTTTCATGCCCTATAAGAGTAAGATGGTGCTCTCTGATCCTCTAGCACAACCTATAGGTAGAGTCCATGATAATAGCTAGCTCATGCTATCTCTCTCTGGATCTCTGCTGCGTTTGCCTCTGCCACCCTCTCCCAATGTGCTATCTCTACCCTGAGATTCGTAATTTGCTGATCTCTCTCTGCCCTCAAATTAGCTAGCTATTGATCTCTCACAGCTATAGTGATCCTCAGCTACTGCATTTTTGCCTCTAGAGCCTGTATCCTAGCTCTTAGGTCCTCCCCTCTTGCAGGCTGATCCTACTGTACCTCTGCCTGTCGACGAGATGGTCTCACCTCATCCTCAGGGGTCACTGATCTCTGTCCCTATGACCATTTTTGGCCACCTAATCTAGAACCCTCACCTCTCTCCATCCCTCTCCCTCCCCCACCCCTCCATCTCCTCCATCTCCCCCATCATCCCCATCCCCACCCTGAACTGCTATCGGGGCATCAGGTATTGTGAAACGAGGGAATGGTGCCCTCCACCACTCAGCCCTATATGCTACATCAGATCCTGCATCAGCCATATCAAGAAGGTACTCCCAGGGCTCCCTCCTAATGCCATCTATCTCTACCATGGCTAGCTGATAGTCTAACATGGGTAGCCACCCATGTCCCTCCTCGTCCCTAGCCCTCGCATAAGTGGTGGTCTCTGCCGAGACCCACTGCTGCTGCCTGAACTATCGCCATACCTGAGTGATGTAGAATCTCTTGACTATCTCTGCATGTCATCCTACTAATGGCTAGCTACATAGCATGTAGCTCAACTTGTCCTCTGCATCCCCCTAGCCCTCAACCTCCCTGTATGGCCTCCATATGAAGGAGGTCATCTCATCCAAGATCTGTCAGTAGTATGTCACATCCCCAGTATGGGAATATGATATAAATCTTTCGTACCTATATATGTACAGAAATCTCTGCTCTCTCAGTTGAACCCTAGGGTGCACCACAACAATGTGATCCCAAGCCCACACCTATGCCAGGATGGCACCGCAAGCCCATGTCCGACTGTCCTTATAGATGATCTCATGTAACTCATGATACATCTCTACAAGTATGGTAGGTCCCCATGCCATGCGTCGAGGTCTACCTACCAATCCACCAGTAGCCTACCCCAGCTGAGTGGAAATCCCTTCTAACTGTGGTCAGTCATCAAGGCCTATGAGATGATGGATGCAACAATACAAGGGACTGGAAAGTCTCTACCAAAATCATTGATCAATCTGTCCCAGCTCACATGATGATCTAGGATGGTGACGTCCTAGAACATAGCCTGTATCACCTGTCATCCCTTAGTGGCATCTTGATCATAGTACACCTGTGCCAAGAAACAATCATGTTAGTTTTTCATCATATGGAAACATTATATTTAAATGATTATATCTTAAAGCATGATTTTAGTCATCGGCTCTCCATGACATGGTACTCAAAGAATCTGATAGACGTCCTCCAGTGTGATGGATGCCTCTTCTGTGGGCAGGTGGAAGGTGTTGTGCTCACTATGCCATCTCTCAACAAGAGTAGTCAACAACCCATGATCAGCCCAGATGTATGGGAACCACAATAAGTATCAAAATCCCATCGCTTGGATATCAGCCTCACCCAGATTATATCGATCTCGGATGCATCTCAATCCCACCACCTTCGGCACTTTGATGAGTAGCGCTGAAAAGTGCTCCTGCAAGCCATTAAACCAAGCCAAATGTCAGTACATATCATGATGAATGTCTAAAAATTAGTACAAGACATATACAACGTAAAATTGTCTAGACCCATGTCATTTTTTGCTCAAAAATACTTAAAAATATCAATTTTTTAACTTGGGCAATATTGCTTTTTGGACAAGTGTCATGCGACACTTCTTCCTATAGCAGTGTGATATACCTTTGACTGTGCAATACTTCGCCAGCTATCGTGCGATAGTTCACCAGCTATCATGCGATAGTTCACCAATTATCATGCGATACTCGTGTCTACACACGTGCGACACACTTGCGACCCACGAAGTATTGCGCAATATTTCTCTCTAAAGGGAGCGATACTTTTAAAGTATCACGCGATATATCACCTAGTTCTTGAAAATTGAAATTTGAAAATTTGAAAATTTTTGAAAAAATGTGCTAAATATATTAAATGCTCATTAATGACTCAAAAAAGTGAAGTTTTTCTGAAAACTCACCGGGGCAGCATAGTGTGGAGGCCGGTTGTGCAACCAACCATGCTCAAACCGATGCCCATGGATGGGAATCATTGCTTGCTGGTCCATTTTCTCTCTCTAAGCTCTCAAAATTCTCAAATGGCTAAATGACAAGTGATTTTGAAAATGACACTTTTGCCCCTTATATAGCATTTTGACTTTTTGACCTAATTTTCAAAACACCTCAGAATTGCATGAAAATTGCACCCCTAGCTAATTTTGACATCCTGGATCCATTTTCAGACTTGAAATCAAAATCTAAGTTCATCTTGATAGTCAAAATCACATTTCAAAATTTCACCCTCATCTACACAATTGGCTGACCATTTGAGGCCTGATCCTTTGATCTTTGTTGAGGCATCTTCATTTCTTCACCCCCATCTCTTTCAAACTCCTAGTCTATCATTCATTATCACTCACTTCATTTCTCTAAGGTTTGACTTAATTTTTATCCTATATCTTTCCCAGTCAAACCTAGTCAACCTGGGGCATGTCTTCACTACTTGATGGTTATCCTATTGTCCTATTCTTCAACTATGATTTCGAGTGCTTTGATCAAGTTTATCACTTTCCTATTCTCCTCTACCTGATTTTGATTTTGATTATGAGGGGGCAGTTCCTATCAGCTTTAATCTTTGATTCAACTTTATCATTCAGCTCAGCTTGAGATTCTTATTTTTAGACTTGATTATCACCTAGCAGCGATGGTGGTGATTTTGTCTCTCTATTTTTATCTCCTATTTTTTAGACTTGATTATTGCCTAGCAGTGATGGCGATAGTTTTGTCTAAGGCTTGATTTTCACCTAGCAGTGACGGTGTTTGTCTTGTCTTTCAGCTGGTTTATTTTTCTCTTGATGTGTTCCCATTCGTCGAACACACATCTGAGTTGTTTTGTGATCCCAAATCGATCTCACATTTCAATTCTTCTTTGACCACATGTGTTCCTAGAATGATCACACATTAGTCAAAGAGAGGCAAATGTATGCACTCTAAAATGGTCGTCTAGACTTTGGGCCCCCATTTAACAATTTATCAAATCCCTGAATCAATATTTTCAAAAATTAACATTTTATCAATTATATCAATTTCCTTGATCAAATCTTGTTTCATCATTTTCGATTATTTTCTTTGGGCTAACCATTTTATCCTAAAGTCTTTATTTATTCAAAGGAATATTTCCTCTCTTTTTAATAAATAAAAAGCCCCCACTTTTCATCTTATCCTAAGTTGCACAAATAAAGCATTATTCCTATTTTATAAAAAGAAGAAAAATACTTTTTGTCTCATATGGACACAAAAGTCAACTCTTATTTTCTCATTGGATGATACTTGTGCACATGGATTGCTCCTCTTTGATGCTCCACCATTGATTGAGTCTTTTGCCTCTTAATCTCCATGGTCCATTCTTTCTCATTTCCTATAAAAGAAGAGCTCTCTTCCTCATTCTAGGTCATTCTTTTTTATGCTAATGTTATGCTGCAGGTTTTCTAGGTTATTTGGAGCTCTTTGAAGATATTCTTGCATTCAAGCTTTGAAGACATTGTTGTTGCATTTCATTTTAGCATGCTTTCTTTCTTTCATAGTTGCATTATCATGGCATTCATAGTATAGATTTTCTTTATGCTTTAGATTACTTCTTCTAGTCTAATTAAGAAGGATTTGTAACACTTGTATCTATCCTTTCCTAGTTTAGTTTGCACTTTCATTTCCATAGTTTAGCTTGCATATTCATCTTAATCTAGCTTGCATTGAATTGCATTTCATTTCATTTGATTCTTTGGGGATATTGGCATTCTTGCCCTTGTCTTCACTTGAATCTCTCATTGTGTGGTTGACTAGCAAGGTCATTAAGCTTAATAGCTCTAGCTGAGAGCAATTTTACAATATTGCAACTCCATGCATAGAGAGCTATGGATCAATTTTTGAGACCTCATTCTTGAGTGTTCTTGATTGTAAGTATTCATAGAAGTGCACTATTTTGTGTGTACAGATACATGTCAACATTCTGGTGACTTCTTGGAGAACTCTATTTCCTTCAAGAAATTGAGGCCAAAATCAAACTTCAATTGATCTTGGATCATCAGATGGTCTCAAATAATACATTTAACATTATAAAATAATGGATGTTAGGTTATGTGCTGATGTGACTGGTCATGCTTATCGATACCAACACGTTGAGTTTGTAGAAAATTTGACAACCTTAATTTGATACGTGTCAACATTTTGGTGACTTCTCGGAGAACTCTGTTTCCTTAACAAAATTGAGGCCCAAATCAAACTTCAGCCATTGATCTTGGATCATCAAACGGTCTCAAATAATACATTTAGCATTATAAAATAATGGATGTTAGGTTACGTTTCGATGTGACTAGTCGTGCTTATCGATTCCAACATGTTAAGTCTACAGACAAGTTGACAACTCTAATTTGATACGTGTCAACATTCTGGTGACTTCCTGGAGAAATCTATTTTCTTCAAGAAATTGGGCCCAAAATTAAACTTCAACCATTGATCTTGGATCTTCAGATGGTCTCAAATTATAGATTTAACATTATAAAATAATGGATGTTACTATTAGGTTACGCGTCGATGTGACTATCTGTATTATGTCCCATCTTTTCAAAATTGCCAATAAAATAAATAAATTTTCAAACGGTACATAAAATTCACCAACACAATTATTATTTTTTCCCTTCAAAAGAAAATCATTCGCCTCATATATTATAATTTTTTTACTTCAAAAGAAAAAAATTCATCTTATTCAATATAAATTTTCCCCCACATGACTGTATAATTCGCTAGGAATTTATCAAAATTTCATTCCGTGGGGAAAAAATCTCCAATACAAACTATGAAAATTCACGGATTTGAAAAAAAAAATCTCCTTCATTAATAAAAACTTCCCCCTAAAATAATGTAGGATTCTCCAGGATTTTACACTTTTTCCTAGGAGGGGGTTTCTTAAAGTTATCCTTGGTCAACAAGCAAGGATTTTCACATTCAACCAACTCCTTAGGGTAGAAAATTGTGCTTGACTATCTGCAATAACAATCTTTCCAAAGAACATAAACACTTCAAAGATGTTGTCAACTTCATTGTCACTATTGCTTGTCTCCTGCAAAGTTGCTTTGTCCCTTTCCAGATTGTTTTCAGATGTGTGACTGTTATCTTTTCTGATTTGAATGTTTGAAAGTGAGTCCTTTCCATTAAAGAGATAAACAAAACAAGAAAAATCATTTGGTTTCCCAAAGGCTCTTAAAATCATTTATCCCTATCATCATTATTTCCGGTATGAATAATTCTGTAAAGCACAAGAAATCAAAGCTACCAATCACCCATGCTTATCAAGAAAATAAAACTATAGAATGCAAACTGAAGGATCGTCAACCTACTCTAACTACAATCAAGGAAGAAACCAAGTATCAAGATAAGATCGATAGAATAACCTACAATGCCAAAGTCATGCATTTTGGAGCACGCTTTCAGATAAACAGTCACTTTGTTACCCTTGAAAGAGAGGACTAGTTGGCTTATCACAAATCATATCATTTTAATTCTCAAGAAATTATCTTGGTATCTGTAATGTCCCCTCTCCCAAAGTGAATTTAATAAATAAATCATAATATTAAGCTATGACAAAAATGAAATACCCAGTAATAATAATTATATAAGTGATTACTAATAATTAATAATTAAATATAATATGATTAATATCTACAATTGGATAAGTTTAAATTAAATATGAAGATATTAAATAAAGAAATAGATAATGAACAAATAAATGAATAATAAGTTAATAGACAAATAAATAATAATAAATATAATTTATTATTAAATTCATTCTATAATGAAACCTAGATTATTATAATAATAATTGAATCAATAGAATTAATATAAATAATAAGTATAATTATAAAGTAGTAAAATAGATAAATAATAATAAAATGTAATTATAATATAAACAATGATATTAATAATCATTGTAAATGGTAATTTAAATAAATTATAAATAAATAATAAATAATTATTATTATTATAAATAAATAAAAATATAGAGGCATGTCTCTAAATCTAAAGGTGGCAACCCTTCAACATGCAAATGTATATAATGGATATCAAATCCATTCCTCCCGGAGGATAGATACATAGAAGAAATAAATAAAAATGAGAAGAATAATAAGAAGAGGTGATTATTCAAATTCCAACAAAAAACAAGAAAAGAAATGTAGGAGAAATCAAGGAGAAAATATAGGAGAAGGTCAAGGAGGAAATGTAGGAGAATATTAAAAGGAAATAAATATTGAATAAGCTAAAAATAAAGGCATAAAGAAGGTAAGTATATCTTTTGAGTTAATTTATTTATTAGCATTGTATGAATTAGATATTAACAATAATATGAAATAAACTTTAGAATAATAAGTTATGAAAATTTAAATAATAAATTATGAAATATAGTAATATTGTTATGAAGTAAACTTGCATTTGAAATAATTTAACTCAAATATATTGATAAATAACTAACTAATACATAATATGAAATAAATACATTATATAAAGAATTATGAATTCTTGTGATTATAAGTATAAAATTATATAATGATGTATTATAATTATTGGGGATTGGCATCCTCCTAGTATACAACATTACAAATTACCATTCCCAAGGTAAATCCAAATACTAATTATGAATTTTAAGACAAATCAAGTAAGGTCCAAAATGGGGACATTACAGTGGTATCAGAGCATGATCCTGCCATCCTGTGGCATAAAGAAGGATATACAAAAGAAGAACATGGAAAACCAATGTAGATTCGAAGCAGTTCAATCATAGCGGTGACAACAATCTAAGAATTTGGTAATGTATACAAGGTAAATAGTATATTTATGTAATCTATAGTTTTGTTGATTATTAATAAAATATTTTTAAATAAGGGGAAAGAGTGGCAATCAAGGGATAATCATGAAGGGCACCCTATTATAGTAGCAATAAGGAAGAACCATATAAGGGCATTCTACTGCACTATAATTCAGGGAGAACCGCTAAGGGCACCCTATTGTTAGCACCTTCCCAAGGCTGCAAGTAAGGGATAATTGCTAGGGCACCCTATTGCAGTAGCATGTTAAGGGAGAACCACTACAAGGGCACCCTACTACTCTGTAATTAAGGGAGAAACGCTAGGGCACCCTATTGCAGAAGAGACCAAGGTTGCAATGAAGGGAGAATCACTAGGGCACCCTATTACAGTAGCATGTAAGGGAGAACCGCTACAAGGGCACCCTACTGCTCTGTAATTAAGGGAGAACCGCTAGGGCACCCTATTGCAGAAGAGACCAAGGCTGCATTTAAGGGAGAATCATGAAGGGCACCCCATTGCAACAACAGTTAAGGGAGAACCACTATAAGGGCACCCTACTATGTTGCGATTGAGGGAGAACTGCTAAGGGCACCCTATTGCAAAAGTAGATGAGGGAGAACCGCCGAGGGCACCCTATCGTAATTGTAGTTAAGGGAGAACCGCTAGTAGGGCACCCTACTACACTGCGATCATGGGAGAACTGCTAGGACACCCCACTACAAGGAAGAGATTATATCTCTGAAGGCCTAGGAGAGATAGATCTATCTTCTAGGAAGGAAAGATACGCCAAATTTTGGATATCCATAAGGCCTTAGGAGGAAATAGTTGTAATGAGATGGTGACATAGCTTGAGGACTGTTCTAGAATAGCTATGTGGCAACTAGAGCCCCAAGAGGTCCTCCTAGAGAGCTTGTAACTTGATTTTGAACCCTCCCTAAGGATTAGGATTACTCATCAAGACTCATCATGCAACAAGAGGGGAGAAAGTACTACAATACATCCAGATAAGTTCTCTCTTTGAAATATTCTTAGTAATTTAAATTGAATTTTGTTATCTTTAGATTTGATATATACATATTTACAAAATACATGACCATCTAATCTCAAATTGGAATTGTTGTTTTAGGACTAAATAAAGGCCCACCAGTCAAATCATAAGAAGAAAATATTCAATTGCTTGAGGACAAGCAATTTTGGGAAGGGTGGACTGTAATGTCCTCTCTCCCAAAGTGAATTTAATAAATAAATCATAATATTAAGCTATGACAAAAATGAAATACCCAGTAATAATAATTATATAAGTGATTACTAATAATCAATAATTAAATATAATATGATTAATATCTACAATTGGATAAGTTTAAATTAAATATGAAGATATTAAATAAAGAAATAGATAATGAACAAATAAATGAATAATAAGTTAATAGACAAATAAATAATAATAAATATAATTTATTATTAAATTCATTCTATAATGAAACCTAGATTATTATAATAATAACTGAATCAATAGAATTAATATAAATAATAAGTATAATTATAAAGTAGTAAAATAGATAAATAATAATAAAATGTAATTATAATATAAACAATGATATTAATAATCATTGTAAATGGTAATTTAAATAAATTATAAATAAATAATAAATAATAATTATTATTATAAATAAATAAAAATATAGAGGGATGTCTCTAAATCTAAAGGTGGCAACCCTTCAACATGCAAATGTATATAATGGATATCAAATCCATTCCTCCCGGAGGATAGATACATAGAAGAAATAAATAAAAATGAGAAGAATAATAAGAAGAGGTGATTATTCAAATTCCAACGAAAAACAAGAAAGAAATGTAGGAGAAAATCAAGGAGAAAATATAGGAGAAGATCAAGGAGGAAATGTAGGAGAATATTAAAAGGAAATAAATATTGAGTAAGCTAAAAATAAAGGCATAAAGAAGGTAAGTATATCTTTTGAGTTAATTTATTTATTAGCATTGTATGAATTAGATATTAACAATAATATGAAATAAACTTTAGAATAATAAGTTATGAAAATTTAAATAATAAATTATGAAATATAGTAATATTGTTATGAAGTAAACTTGCATTTGAAATAATTTAACTCAAATATATTGATAAATAACTAACTAATACATAATATGAAATAAATACATTATATAAAGAATTATGAATTCTTGTGATTATAAGTATAAAATTATATAATGATGTATTATAATTATTGGGGATTGGCATCCTCCTAGTATACAACATTACAAATTACCATTTCCAAGGTAAATCCAAATACTAATTATGAATTTTAAGACAAATCAAGTAAGGTCCAAAATGGGGACATTACAGTATCCCTTCATCATAGATAAACCTTTAGGTTCATTTAATCCATCCCCTTTAGATAACCCCATTTAGGTCAAAACCAATCATCCTCGATCAAAATTGAGACTCAAAAAAATCAATCAAATAATCCAAGTCTCTTCCTAGCGCCATATCCTTTGATTTTCTCAAATCCTTATCCTAACTCAAAACCATCCTATAGCTCCACCCTCTAGCTAAGAATTATCTAGGATGGATAAGTACTTGTCTTTGTGAGCCTCATCATCTTGATCCAAAGATCGGCTTACATTGACAAGGATCCCATCTTCCAAAGATCATAAGTCTATTTGAGGTCGAAAATCCCATCCATTTGGTCATACACCAGAAAGAATGCAACTCATTCCCATTTGGCACTAGGTAATCCTTAACTCTTAGGACATCCCCATCATCCCAATAATATCACAATCAAAGCATCCTTTAGTTCATCTAGGTTCGTCCTGAATCTTGCACTTATCCTTAGGTATCCATAGGTTCTATTGTATTCCCCATCCTTAGGTTTCCTTAGAAACATCTTGCGAAACATCTTGCATTCATCCACCACTGCATCATTATTTCCCTATCTTAGGACTTGCATTTCCATGCCTACCAAGACACGATCAAAGAAGAGAAAGGATATGGATCCTAATCTCACCACTAGCTTGTCTGACCCTAACGATCCTAACAACACGATGGTAATATATGATCCACAACCCAAGAACAAATAAAAAATGCATGGGTGGATCTAGATGAAACACCCACCATAGGATCTATGGAAGCATTCATGAGTCACCCTTTCCATGCCCAAATGGTTAGCACAATCATAGCTCAAAATCACATTTCTATCTTGGCTAACTACGCACAAGAGGGTACTCCCATACCCCAAGAATTCATCCCTTCAAACCCATAAAGCCCCTACATGTCCCCGCTAATGCTAACCCTACCATTGTCTAACAAATCATCAACCCCAACTTAAAACTATCCCAAGTGGCCTCACCTATTCCCCACCTATTGAAATCTAGCTCCACAAACCTCATCGTTCACACAATGATGCAATCCACTCCTTTTTACATCATGGGACCACCACCCCCACCTATCACATATCAAGCCACCATGCAAGCGCAAAGCCTAACAAAAACACCACCACCTCCCACACAAAGTTCCACACAAACAATACCACCACCTTTCATAAGCCAAGCCTTCATGTCAACATCACTCTTCCACGGGGCAATGCAAGTGCTTCCCTTTACCTCTCAGTAAGTCTTCACTCAAGCACCTATTCCACCTGTCACCAAGCTTACCTATGCACAAGTTTCTCTCCCACCCTTCATCATGAACGCACAAGCCCAATGACCCACTTTAATGAAAGGGATTCCATTCATGGGGTCTCAAAACCAACCATTCACACCACAAATCCCCACCACATAGTTGCATTCCCAACTGTCTCCACATCACAACCCACTGCAGGGACCAGGTATTCTTGGGACTTACTCAAGCACAAAAGTATTCCCTGGGGATGCAAATGAAATCACATATATCCAATCCCACAAACCCATAAGAATAGTTTTCATTCACAACACAATCACCATCGCCAGCTCAAACCATGTCTCCCCCCACATTTACCAATTATCTATCTATGCCACTCGCCATTTCCCAAACTATTCCACCACAATAACAACCAAGCTCCTCCCACTTTCCTAGTTACTTTTCACCACTACCACTCACCGTCCACATCCAAGAAACTATTCCACCACTTAGCAATACATGAATGCACCCTACTTACATTAGCCAGACACAAAGCGAAGCACAAGAGAAATCCTTTCAGAAACCTCCTCCACAACAATAGTACTTCCCTACACAAAAAAAATATCCCCTCATCCCCCAACAACAACAAATGACACCATACCCCTCACAACAATGCGTATCCACCCATACAAAATAATACATTGCCCATCCACCACTATAGAATTCATTCCAGTCCACCTACATAGATGGACAATCCCCTTATCCAATCCTTGAATATCCCTTGCAGAACCATCCATATTCACCCACACCATCATACCCCTTCCCAATGGGAGTAACCACTCCAATGCCTACCAATTCAGAATGGGAGGAGATGAAGAACACTCTCAAAGATCTCAAGGTCAAAACAAAAGGCAAGACCTTAAAGTTTGAAGAGGTCTATCCCTATCCTTTTGACAGATCTATCACAACAGTTCCCTTCCCCAAGCATTTCGAGATGCCTAAATTTGACAATTACATGGGAAAGGAAGATCCATTCATCCATGTTAAGGAATTTTACATGGCTTGCCAAGAGGTTTCTTATAGTGATAATTTCCTCATGCACCTCTTTCCCAAGATCTTGGAGAGAACCTCTATCGAGTGATTCTATAAAATACCCTATGGGTCAATCACAACCTTTGCAAATTTTTTTGAGAAATTTGTAGTGTAATATGCACACAATGTCAAAAACAAGATGTCTCTTTTGGACCTATCCAATTCAAAAAAAAGGGAGGTGAGAGCATGGCTAACTACCTATCATGGTGTAAAAACCTCACTACAATTCTATCATACCAATCGCCAAAAAAATATCTCACAAAAATCTTCATTGATAATATACACCTGAATTTATCCCACTTTATGTGTATGAATTGCATACAAACCTATCAGGACATTAAGGGAAAATGAATGGATATTGAAAGAGGCCTCTTGGATGATGGTACCATCATGCATTATAAAGAAATCTCATAAGGTAAGCTCAGTAATGATTGGTCTCCTTATTGGAATAAAAAAAAGAACGTTGTTACCGATGGAGTCACTAACACCAAACATGTCCAAATCATTATGTCTCATCCTACACCACCTACTCCTACATATTAACAACAAATACTAGCCTACCAAAAACCCATGCAACATTGCCAAAACTAAGAAAATCAAGCCAATGCTATATCAGTCACCCAAGGAAAAAATAAGTCACGCGTCCAAAATAATCAAAAGCGCACATTTACCCCCCTTGGTGAACTATTGGACGTGATCTTTTTTTGAATGGCCAATGCCAAATTGATCATTTATCCCCAGACCCATCTATTTGATGAACCGACCCCCAAGATAGCATGGTACAAGGATAATGAGTATTGTGATTACCACTGTGTCAAGGGACAAACCACTATGAAATGCATGAAGCTCAAGCATTATGTCAAAGATCTCATCAACAAAAAGGAGATCATAGTCGATGTGCCTACCCAAGTGTCACCCAACGCCAATTTCCAAATATACTAAAATGTGTTTCCTCAACACAACTTTGGAAAGAACATAGTCAATGCTAATCTGCTACCCCAAAACCAAGGCAAAGAAAAGCAAGGTGACCATGCTGATGGCAAAGGTTACACCACTGCCTATATAAATTATGAAAAAATTTTCAGATGCATATCCCAAGTTGAGCCCATAGTTAATGTCATACATGTTAAAGGTGTAGAAAGTCAGTCTGTGGTTACCACCCATAGGGGTAGAATCTCTATTTCTAGTGCTAGTACAACCTTCACAACCAATGCACAATATAACCTCTTGGAACACCTTGGGAATACCACTACCCAAATCTCTATCCTTGACCTTCTCCACACCTCACCCATTCAATAGGAAATTCTTAATAAAGCCCTCTAAGAGGCACGTGTCCCCACAAACATTACCACCATCCAATTTGAGAACCTCATGGGTTATCTATACAAATCATGTGTTCGCTCCTTCAAACCATCTGACATGCCATCCATTGAACCCAATCACAATCTCCCTCTCTGAATCACCATTATGGTAAATGACTTTTCTATCAAATGAGTCATGATAGATAATGGTTTGACCCTTAACTTGTGCACACTGGATTTCATCCAACAAGTGGGATACAGAGATGCTGACATATCACATGAGGTCATCACCATCAAGGCCTATGACAACTTGGAGCGTACCTTGGAAGGTACCATTTTTTTTTCCCATCAAGCTATTCCATCCACCTACCATTAGTGTATAAATTTTCTGCATCAAGGAAGTGAAATCACCATCCACGCTGATCCCCAACCCTTTGCATACTACCATGCATTAGAAGCATCATTTCCCCTATACACCCACTATCCTAAAATCAATATTGGCACTTCAATTTCCATCTCATCCTGATCCCAATGCGATCTAGAGATGATCCTAGCCTCCACTTGTTCCACTATTAAGATCAACAACATGGGTTGCGGTGAATATAGTTTGACTGATGCCTTCATAGTATGGGCCCTGCCACTTGATCCACATACCCAAGGGTGCCCATGTCAACAAAGAGAACCTCCTCAAATAGAGCTTGAAGTAGAGAAAATGGGGCCATCCACATTCATCTCACATGGCATTTTGAATAGCCAAGAGATGGCCCCCGATATCAATAGATGGTTGAATAAATATCTCCCACCTCCTAACACTGAGCTCCTTAGTGTTACTATAACTAATGGTGATGATGATGAATATCAACCAAGATAAGAGGAATATAATATAGTATAAAGGTTGGATTAGTTATTGTCTTGTCATTGATGTCAAGCAATTGATTTTTCATTTATATTATGTTTCCACATGATTCAGTATATGATATAAGTTGAATGAGTTAAGAAGATGAATAAAAGAGATGTTGTGAAGTTGAAGAACATAATGGTAAGGTTATGTTGATATAATTGTTTTCTACCTAAAATATGAATATATCAAGTTAGTAAAGTATGGTAGTGAATATTTGTCAAGCCTGTAAGCAAAAGAGTTTTGGCTACCGAGTAGGAAATGTCACTCGGTAAAGGAAAAGGAACTAAGGACACTAAGCAGGAAATTTTTAGGTACCAAGTGAAGTTAACTAAAATACAAAGTTATCCATCGAGAAAGGAACATTAATTAAATACAAGGACTGGAATGACATTTAATGATTAGCTATGATGAGCTAGATGATCATGATGTCAAGGAAAGTTAGTTAGAGAGATGTACGATCAAGAAAATTCAAGGTGATAATATATGACTTAGATCTAAATGGTTAAAATAGAAGGAGCAAGTTTTAAGAAAGTTCAAGTTCCTAGGTGAAAAGAAAACGTGTTACCGAGATCCATATTCAAGGTATAATGAATTGGATGGTTAATATTGATAAAAGGAAAATGTAATAGAGGAGATTAAGCGGAAAAACATATCTATATGAAGGATGGATTTGTACAAGTAAATGACTAGCAAATTGAAGAGTTGAAGAGTCACCGACTAATACAGTGAAGAAGAAATAGAGATATTCTGAGTCATAAAGTAGGATCTGATGAAGTGTTGAAGCCATTGGAAAGTGAAGAATTAAAGTGAAGATAGAAGAGCGCACAAAGGATCTAGTTATGCAAAGATAGTTGTGAATATACAAGTCAAACCATTTACTATTTCTTATTAACATTTGTAACAGAGAAATCTCTTAATCGAGTAGACTTAATAGTTTTATTGTAAAATAATTTCAAAGGGTAACATTCTAAAGAGTGTTTGAAGTCCTCTAACAATGCCACTCCTAATGGGGTGAAGATCCTAACAGATATGAGGTAAATCCCTTGACTGGGCCACACTTAATAGTGTGTATTGTAATCTTTAACCAGATTGGCTCTTAACCAAGCATACTTCAGAAGAGTATTTTCTTAGTGGGCGATAATTCCCATAGTGGTTTTTCCCAAAGCTAGGTTTCTATGTTAAATATTGGTGTTACATGTGATGAATGCTTTATGTGATTGGTTTACTGATTGTCAAAGTTTTTTTACTATTGTCGATAAATAGTGAATTATGTTTAATTGAGTTAATCAGAGAAAATTTTTTAAGGTACAAAGAATCAGGGATTACTAATTCATCCCCCCCTCTACATAATCCAACAATTGGTATCAGAGCTAAGTACTATGAAGAGATAAGTTTGAAAGACTTGAGTAAAAGATCCAAATATTTATAGGAGAGAAGTACCTAAGCTAAACAAGGAAAGTCTCTCAACATGGAAAAGCAGGATAAGACTATATCTATCTAGGATTGGATAATCTACACTAAATATTTTGGATAATGACTACACTCCACCTCCTGGACCCATGATAGTTGATCAAATGAGAGAAAAGTAGGAACACAACTCGGTTATGATTTATATTGCTTCTTCTCTACCTGATGTTGAATTCAATGATGTTAAGGACTATGTTAACTCAAGAGAGATGTGGGATATGATTACACTTATTTATGGAGGAGATCAAAATGTACAAAAGGATAAGGTTGATAGTCTCAGAGGAAAGCAGGATGACATGCGAATGAAGGATGAAGAGAATATCACTTAATATAGTTTCCTAATCAAGGAAGTTGTTAGTGCCATCAGAGGTGCTGGTGGAACATTGACCAATGAAGAAGTGGTAAGTAAAATTCTAAGAAATATTTCTCCTAAGTATGATATTAGAGTATCTGATATTCTAGAATTCAGATCCATACCAAAAAAAATTGTTACTCTTGAAGCCCTAATCGGTAATCTGATTACATTTGAGCTAAGTAATTATGACAATAGTCTACCGACCATTGAAAATGCATTCAAATCATCTTTGAGCATTGGAACATCATTAATCACAATAGTTCATATGGAAATGAATATGATAGTATCCTAATCAAAGAAAAAGAACAAGAAGAGTTACAGGCACTGTTGGCTAAGAGACTACCGAGAGGTAAAGGAAAGTATAAAGGTAAATTACCTCTGAAATGTTTAAACTGCAATAAGATTGGTCACATTACATCTAGATGTCCTGAAAATGACATGAATGATAAGAATGAAAAAAGAGACAACCAACACCAAAGATTTAGAGATTACAAGGATAAAGGTAAGAAGTCTTTCTACCTAGTTGAGGAAGGTGTAACTGATGATGAATCTAATGATACTAAAGAAGGATATGAACTTGTTTATGTTGTTGTAAAGGAAGACTGAGATGAAGAAAAATAT
This sequence comes from Chamaecyparis obtusa, assembly GCA_027943335.1. Lineage (NCBI taxonomy): Eukaryota > Viridiplantae > Streptophyta > Pinopsida > Cupressales > Cupressaceae > Chamaecyparis > Chamaecyparis obtusa. The sequence continues at coordinate 616,542 of BSBK01005283.1, read as the reverse complement.
GAAGATGAAAAAGCACTTATTTCTCATGTAAATAAAGCTGATCCATGGATTATTGATAGTGGATGTTCACATCATATGATTGGTGATATTGATAAATTTGAGAATCTAGAAAAGTATGAGGGAGGATTTGACAGATTTGGAAATGATGCTCCATGTCCTTTTAAAGGTAAAAGATCCATTGTATTGAATGAAAAGATGAAATGTAATGATTCATATTGGGTTAAAGATTTAAACTATAATCTGTTGAGTGTTTCACAATTGAACAATACTGGCCACCGACTGGAATTTCAAAATAGAAAGGTGAAGATTTATGGTACTGATGGAGATCTAATTGGAATTGGTGAACAATCAAAAGGTAATTTATTTTATCTTGATACTACTACAAATATTTTCTTATTTGTTAAAGTTGAAGATGTATGGCTATGGCATAAAAAGACTATGTCATGTAAATTTTGATAACATGATTAAGGTGAGCAAAAAGAATAGAGTCAGAGGTCTACTGAAATTTAGAAAACTAGATAAACTGATGTGTAAATAATGTCAGATTGGTAAGATGACCAAATCAAGTTTCTCAAGTAAATCTTACTCTACCAATGGTATTCTAGAATTAGTTCATAATGACCTTTGTAGTCCTATGAGAATTCAAATCTATTATGTAGATCAATATTTCATTTTGTTTGTTGATGATTATTCAAGAATGATGTCTATTATGTTTCTAAAAGAGAAGTCTGATGCATTCCAAATATTCAAGTGGTATAAAGCTAGAGTTGAAAAGGAAACAGGTAAACAACTAAAATGTTTAAGATCAGATAGAGGAGGTGAATTTATCTCTGATGAATTTAGTTTCTTTTGCAATGAAAATGGAATCAAAGGACAAGTATCTGCATTGAGGACACCACAAAAAAATGGTATAGTTGAGAGAAGGAATAGATCTATAGCTGACTGTGCTAGAACACTATTGATTGACAAATAAGCTGCACAAACATTCTGGAGAGAATCTATAAGCACTATTGTCTACACACTCAACCAAGTATAGTTGAAGAGAGAAACAAACAAGACACCTTATGAACTCTGGTACGGGCATACACCAAATGTAAGTTACTTTAAAATATTTTGAAGTAGATGTTACATACTGAAAGATGCTAGAAATGGAAAGTTTGACTCTTTAGGCGATGAAGGTATATTCTTAAATTATTCATCAAAGAGTAAAGTATATAAATGTTTGATCAAGGCTACTAAAAAAATTGTTGAAAGTAAAAATGTGAGGATTGATGAATTTGTGGAAAGGAATAAAGAAGATAACAAAAAGGAACTTGAGGATTACCAAAGATTTATCTATGTACAGGAAGGTCATTTGGTTCATACAAATGAGCTGCAAAAAGAAGGAAATGAGGAGAAAAATGAGCCTCCACTAAGAGATGAAGACACTGATGAATAGTCTACTGAGCTTGTATTAGAAAAATATGCAAGAAGACATCACTCATCGAGAAAGATCATTGGAGACAAGAACATAGTAGTCATGACAAGAAGTAAGTTGAAAGATAACACATGTTTGATTTTTGAGTTTGAGCCAAGAATAGTCAAGGATGCACTAGGAAATGAAGACTAGATTAATGCAATGAAAGAAGAAATTGATCAGATTGAAAAGAACAACACTTGGTCACTGGTACCAAGACCTAAGGATAATAATGTGATTGGAACAAAGTATATTTTCAAGAATAAACTCAATGAGAAAGGAGATGTGATCATAAAAAAAGAAAGAATAGTCTGCAAAGGGTATGCAAAAGAAGAAGGTATTGGATATGGTGAGACATTTTCCCTTGTTGTTAGATTAGAGGGTATAAGGATATTACTTGCATATGCTTCCTATACAGGATTCAAATTTTATTAGATGGATGTTAAGTTTGCATTTTTAATGGAATTCTTGAAGAAGAAGTGTACATTGAACAACCTACAGGATTTCTTCAAAATTAAGACAAGGACATGGTTTGCAAACTACACAAGGAACTCTATGGATTTAAGAAAGAACCCCGAGCATGGTATGAAAGATTACACTCTTATTTAGTTAAGATTGGATTTCAAAGGACAAGTGTTAAAAATAATTTATATTTGAAATGTGATAGTACTGATAAGATTTTGATTTCTAAAATATATATTGATGATATTATATTTGGTGGAAATGAGATAATGTCTAAATTATTTGCTGAGGAGATGAGAAAGGAATTTGAAATGTCTATGATAGGAGAGATTAAATTATTTATTGGACTTTAAAATCAACAATTCAAAGATGGGATGTACATAACATAGTCTAAGTATATCAAGGAGATCCTAAAAACATTCAATATGGAAAAATCTAAACTAGTTGGAACATCGATGGCTATTGGTTGTAACCTGTCAAAGGAATATGACACAAAGAAAGAAAATGAGACACTTTACTGATCCATGATTGGTAAACTACAATTAAAACAATTGTTATATTGTCATTGATGTCAAACCTTAATAGGTGAGACAGTTGCTATCTAGTAAATTATTACCATATCTTTTGATTGATGAAGAGGATTTGAAAAGAGGTGATAACAAGAGGACCTAGTGAAAGGTTGAGTTATGAGAAACTACAATGGGTACTTGATTAGTTGGTACATTGCCAAGGTAATGTGTTGTTTATTTATAACACTAAGTGAAGAAGTCAGTTGATTTGAGGCATAAAAGAAATGAGGAAATAAAGTCTAGAAGCATAGGCTTAACCGAGAAAAAGAGAAGAAATTCAGTTTAAGTCGAGTGATGCTAGTGTTGATCAAGCAGCAGTATAAGCTGAGCAAAATTTAGTGTCAACCAAGAATCAGTAATTGCCGAGTACAAAGAATTAATTGAGTGAAGATAGCATTTTCTGAGAAGAACAGTTTTAGCGATGATCGAATTATCAATTGATGACCAAGTAGATGAACACAATATTGACTGAGTGTCAGTAATTTATAGTTTGTGAAGGAATTGAGATTCCTAGTCGACATAGTTAAATTCTTGGGATATGTAAAATGTGTTGAAGATAAAGATGAATGACTTGGAGCATTTAATTCATGGTAAACCATCACTACAACATTTGGGGCTGAATTTCAATGCTAATTTATGATGCCACTACCATTTGTGTTTTTTTTTTATGTTTTTTTTTGCAAGTGCCCCCGACGGTGTCGTAATTGCGACACCCTCTTGGTTATAAACAAAAAAGAAAAGAAAAAGAAAGTGTCATTTGTAATTTTTTTGTATAACTCAAAGAGCTATCGTGAAGACGGAACTGCACTTTTGCATGGCACGAAGAAGGCATTCGAGTTTGGCGTGTACGAAGAGGTTGACACTGTGTGGGAAGAGGGCACTGACACTTGAGGTAGACATTTGAGCTTTGTCTTCTCATTAACTCAATTTCATTTTGATGACATTTGTTGATTTAATGACACAATATGAATGTTAATAGTGAATTGTTTACATCTTAGCATTTGGAATGCTCGATGACCCGCGAGCTTTGAGAGCTAGGGCATTGTTGCTATTACCTTCAAGGTATTATGTGAAGTGTTTGATTTCTTTTTATTTATTTTGCTGTTGATATTCACTATGTGGTACTCTCTGTTTATGATCATTTCATGAGGAAATATCTTGATGGCTCGTGGGCTGCAAGCTAGGGCATCATACATTGTTTATGAGCTCACTATTGAATACTGACATTGTTTACATCTTTTCATTTGGAATGCTTGATGACCTGTGAGGTTTGAGAGCTAGGGCATCCTTGCTATTACCTTCAAGGCATTGTGTGAAGTGTTTGATCTCTTTTTATTTGTTTTGCTATTGATATTACACTATGTGGTACTCCTCGTTTATGATCATTTAATGAGAAAATGTCTTGATCGCTTGCGGACTGTAAGCTAGGGCATCATACATTGTTCATGAGCTCACTATTTAATAATGACATTTGGAATGCTTGATGCCCTATGAGCTTTGAGAGCTAGGGCATGTTTCTATTACCTTCAAGGCATTGTGTGAAGTGTTTGATCTCTCTTTATTTGTTTTGTTGTTGATATTCACTATGTGGTACTCCCTGTTTATGATCATTTCATGAGGAAATGTCTTGATGGCTCATGGGCTACAAGCTAGGGCATCATAGATTGTTCATGAGTTCACTGTTTAATACTGGCATTGTTTACACCTTTTCATTTCAAATGCTTGATGACTCGTGAGCTTTGAGAGCTAGTACATCATTTCTATTACCTTCAAAGCATTGTGTGAAGTGTTTGATCTCTCTTTATTTATTTTGCTATCGATATTCACTATGTGGTACTCCCCGTTTATGATCATTTCATGAGGAAATGTCTTGATGGTTCATGGGTTGCAAGCTAGGGCATCATGCATTGTTTATGAGCTCACTGTTTGAGCACCTCATGTCCCTATTTGATTATGAGGGACATGACGTGCTCAAACAGTGATCTCATAAACAATGCATGATGCCCTAGCTTGTAGCCCGCAAGCCATCAAGACATTTTCTCATGAAATGATCATAAACGGGGAGTACCACATAGTGAATATCAACAACAAAACAAATAAAGAGAGATCAAACACTTCACACAATATATGTTGTTTTATAAGATTTTATTAAGACTAAATATATTATTTTTTAAAGATTTTATTAAGAAAAAGTATTTTGGGTTAGTTTTATGTTGTTTTATAAGATTTTATTAAGACTAAATATATGATGTTTACTCATAATTATACTTGATATATATAATACAATGGTATGTAGTATAATCTATACATTTGTGAGATGTGATTAATTCCAGTTATATGATGTTTTGGGATTTTATTGGTTTGTATACTTTCTCCATTTTAAACTAACCTATGACTTCAAAGGAGGAATTATGAAATATAGTTGTAGGTAGTTATCTCTTTTGTAATGATAGAGGAGTGAAAGGTAATGATCAATGAGGTCGCTGCTATTAGATCATACATTAATACACTTACTATTTTAAATTTGAGTTCAGGCATCATCCAATGTTATTGTTGTCATTTCATGCTTGCTGTTGTTGTGCACCATATATTATTTTATACACTATTTATTTTATTGAGACTGTGAGCTTGACATTCGTAATGTATTTGCTATTATTGGATCAATGTTTCCATGTTGTTGAGGTTGTAGATGTCCTTTTACTAATCTTGTATAAACAACATATATACCATGTTGACTCACAACCCATGAGGTGTTTCTTGATAACACATTTGACATCATACCTTTTGCTCCATTTTGGTCTTGATTTACTCATTGCATGCACATGTTTCTTGAGTGCACATGTTCTATAACATAGTTTATTTTAGAAGTGTATGGCTTGACTATGCACATGCATAATTGTAGATGAGGATCAGTAATAGGGTGCCAGACATTGTTTAGATCCTTTGGATCTAACCCCATCTTTTCCTTCCTTGTAGGTTTTGGATCATACTAGAGCATACTGGATTGAACCCTAGGCCAAGACTTCATTACTTCAAGCAATGTCTAGTACCTTCATTATTTATGTTCATCCACTTATGTATGTTTGCATTCATTCATATTCTTCTGAAAGTTGGCTATTAACGACCATATATGACCATTCTTGATGTTTTTGGGTTGTTTGATGAAAATATGTAAAAGTTTCTTAAAAGTTTATATTTTTTATTTCAATTTTTAAAATCATAAAATGAATAAAATTTAAAGATAACCAATTAAAATAATCTTTGTCTTCACTTAAAAAAAAACATAAAGTTCATAAAGCATGGTAAAAACATAAAGCTCATAAAGCATGGTAAAAGAGGGCCCTAACTGTGGTAAAATGGGAAAGTTGCCACTTTGCAATGCTCTTTTATTGTGAAGCTCGAGCTCGATTTGGAAGTTTGGAGCCTTTTGATCTTCATATGGTAGCTGCCAAGGAACTATGTTATAAAATTTCAAGGCATGAAATTTTATACTTTTTGACATTAGTAATAAAATAGAGACATCAGTAATAAAATAATACACTTACTATTTTGAATTTGAGCTCAGGCATCATGCAATGTTATTCCTGTCAAAACAGTAAGTGTATTAATGTATGATCTAATATCAGCAACCTTATTGATCATTACCTTTGACTCCTCCATCATTATAGAACAGATAACTGTATGCACCTTAAAATGGTCGCCTAGACTTTGGGCCCCCATTCATCAATTTATCAATTTCTTGAATCAATACTTTGCAATATTTTCAATTTAAATCAATTTTCTTGAGCAAATTGTAATTAATTCAATATTTCTTAAGGTTTGATCATTTTATTTTAAGCCTTATTTAATTAAAAAGAGAAAAAATAAAAAATAAAGTAATCTTATTTAATTAAGAGAACATGCTTTCTTTAAATTAAATAATTTATTTTTTTAAAATAAATTTTTTTAAAAAAAATTAAATAATAAAATCACTTTATCCTAAGCCACATTTAATTAAAAGAACAAATCTCTTTTAAATAAATTAAAAAATCTTTTAATTAAATAATGGATACCACTTTGCTAAAAATAATAAAATAAAAATAAAAAGAAAAAGACTTTTTGTCTACATATTGAATGCACACTTTCCAAGATGAGTGAAATCTCCTTTTACTTCTTAATCTCTTCCACACATCTTTTTGCCTCTTAACCATGTCCATTGATTTTGCCTCTTGAGAATCTTGAGCACATGGATCAACCAAGATTCAATCTCCACCATTGCTCATTTTTTTTTGCCTCTTAATCTTGACCGTCTATTCATTTCTAAATCCTTTATAAGGAGCTCTCTCCTTCTCATTTTTATGCATGGAGATTTTACAGATCAAAATTTATGTTATTGTTATGCAGGTCTGGAGAGCGATTTTGGAGGATAATTTGAGCACTTGAGCTTGGACATTGCAACTTCTCTTTTCTTGTCTTCTTCTCTCCTGCCTCCATGGCAATCCATTTAGATTAATATTACACTTACATATTAGATTAGATTCATATTTATTTTCATAGAATAATCTTGTATAAGCATTTTCTTTCATAGATTAGTTTGCTTTCATACATTGTTATCATATAGAATAGCTTTCATTTTCATTTGCATGCATACTTGATGATCATGGAGACTAGGATTCTTGCTTTTCCTCTTTGAATCTCTAATTTTATGGTGTACTTGCATGGGCATAAACTAGGTCTAAGCTGAGGGCACCCATTACAAACCCTTGCACTCCATGAATAGAGAGCTATGAGTCGCCATTTGAGACCTCATTCTTGAGCAATCTTGGATATAATGACTCATAGAAGTGTGACAATATTTTAGCACACAATAACTACCTACAACTATATTTCATAATTCTTCCTTTGAAGTCATAGATTAGTTTAAATGGAGAAACTATACAAACTCACCAATTTAATCCCAAAACATCATGATGGCTTGTGGACTGCAAGCTAAATGTCTTGATGGCTTGCAGGCTGCAAGCTAGGGCATCATGCATTGTTTATGAGCTCACTATTTGAGCACCTCATGTCCCTATTTGATTGGCTAGTGATCTGTTTGTTATATTGATGCTATTAGATCAAATAGGGACATCAGTAATAAAATAATACACTTACTATTTTGAATTTGAGCTCAGACATCATACAATGTTATTGCTATCAAAATAGTAAGTGTATTAATGTATGATCTAATAGCAGCAACCTCATTGATCATTACCTTTGACTCCATCATTATAGAAGAGATAACTACCTACAACTATATTTCATAATTCCTCCTTTGAAGTCATAGGTTAGTTTAAAATGGAGAAACTATACAAACTCACCAATTTAATCCCAAAACATCATGATGGTTCGTGAGTTGCAAGCTAAATGTCTTGATGGCTTGTGGGCTACAAGATAGGACATCATGCATTAATTATGAGCTCACTGTTTGAGCACCTCATGTCCCTATTTGATTGGTCGATGATCTATTTGTTATATTGATGCTATTAGATCAAATAGGGACATCAGTAATAAAATAATACACTTACTATTTTGAATTTGAGCTCAGGCATCATGCAATGTTATTGCTATCAAAACAGTAAGTGTATTAATGTATGATCTAATAGCATCAACCTCATTGATCATTACCTTTGACTCCTCCATCATTATAGAAGATATAACTACCTACAACTATATTTCATAATTCCTCCTTTGAAGTCATAGGTTAGTTTAAAATGGAGAAACTATATAAACTCGCCAATTTAATCCCAAAACATCATATAACTGGAATTAATCACATCTCACAAATGTATAAATTATACTACATACCATTGTATTATATATATCAAGTATAATTATGAGTAAACATCATATATTTAGTCTTAATAAAATCTTATAAAACAACATAAGACTAACCCAAAATACTTTGTCTTAGTAAAATCTTAATAAAATAATATATTTAGTCAAGTAATAAAATCTTATAAAACAACATACATTGTGTGAAGTGTTTGATCTCTCTTTATTTGTTTTGTTGTTGATATTCACTATGTGGTACTCCCATTTATGATCATTTCATGAGGAAATGTCTTGATGGATCGCGGGCTGCAAGCTAGGGCATCATGTATTGTTTATGAGCTCACTGTTTGAGCACCTCATGTCCCTATTTGATTGGTCGGTGCTCAAACAATGAGCTCATAAGTAATGCATGATGCCCTAGCTTGCAAGTTTTGGATCATACAAGAGCATACTAGATTGAACCTTGGGTAAACACTTCATTACTTCAGACAATGTTTGGTACCTTCATTATTTATGTTCAACCACTTATGTATGTTTGCATTCATTCATATTCTTCTGAAATTTGGCTATTAGCGACCATATAGGACCATTCTTGATGTTTTTGGGTCATTTGATAAAAATATGTAAATAGGGACATTAGTAATAAAATAGGGATATCTTAATCTTTATGAGCTCAAATTCAAAATAGTAAGTGTATTATTTTATTACTGATGTCCCTATTTGATCTAATAGTATAAATATAACAAACAAAGCACTGACCAATCAAATAGGGACATGAGGTGCTTAAACAGTGAGCTCATAAAATAATATATTTAGTCTTAATAAAATCATACATTAATACACTTACTGTTTGATCTTTTTTTATTTATTTTGTTGTTGATATTCACTATGTGGTACTCCCCGTTTTTGATCATTTCACGAGGAAATATCTTGATGGCTCGCAGGCTATAAGCTATGGCATCATACATTGTTCATAAGCTCACTGTTTAATATTGGCATTGTTTACATCTTTTCATTTAGAATGCTTCATGACCCGTGAGCTTTGAGAGCTAGGGCATCGTTTCTATTACCTTCAAGGCATTGTGTGAAGTGTTTGATCTCTCTTTATTTGTTTTTTTGTTGATATTCACTATGTGGTACTCCCCATTTATGATCATTTCATGAGGAAATGTCTTGATGGCTTGCGCACTGCAAGCTAGGGCATCATGCATTATTTATGAGCTCACTGTTTGAGCACTGGCCAATCAAATAGGGACATGAGGTGCTCAAACAGTGAGCTCATAAACAATGCATGATGCCCTAGCTTGCAACCCACGAGCCATCAAGACATTTCTACTATGAGATCATACATTAATACACTTACTATTTTGACAACAATAACATTGCATGATGCCTGAGCTCAAATTCAAAACAGTAAGTGTATTATTTTATTAAGACTAAATATATTATTTTATTAATATTCTATTAAGACAAAGTATTTTGGGTTAGTTTTATAAGATTTTATTAAGACTAAATATATGATGTAAACTCATAATTATACTTGATATATATATATATATATATATATATATATATATATATATATATATATATATATATATATATATATATATATATATATATACTTCAAAGGAGAAATTATGAAATATAGTTGTAGGTAGTTATCTCTTCTATAATGATGGAGGAGTGGAAGGTAATGATCAATGAGGTTGCTACTACTAGATCATACATTAATACACTTACTGTTTTGAATTTGAGCTCGGACATTATGCAATGTTATTATTTTCATTGCATGCTTGCTGCTGTTGTGCACCATATATTGTTTTATACACTGTTTATTTCATTGAGACCGTGAACTTGGAATTTGTAATGTATTTTCTGTTATTGGATCGATGTCGCCATGTTGTTGAGGTTGTAGATGCATTGAATCACCACTGCCATTCTATTTTGATAGCAACAATATAACAAACAGAGCACCATCCAATCAAATAAGGACATCAGTAAGACATTTAATGCATTATTACTTCATCATGATGATAAAAAATTTATTGGCTCAAAGCACATAAAATGCCAATAGTGATCAATAGTGACTCACCAGGTGTTCATGCAAACATAAATGTAGCCATTTACTTTCTACAACATTCTTTTGAGTGCACATGTTCTGTAGCATGGTTTTTCTTTTAGAAGTGTATGGCTTGACTATGCACATGCATAATTGTAGATGATGATCAGTAATAGGATGTCATTCATTGCTTAGATATTTTTTATCTAACCCTCATCTCTCTTTTCTTTGCAGGTTCTGGATCACACAGGGGCACAATAGATTCATACCTGGGTAAAAAATTCATCACTTCAGGTAATGTTTGGCACCCTTATTATGTCATGCCCCTGACAGTTCCAGGTTTTATTTTCTATGTTATGTTAGGTTAGATTTCTTTGAGTTCGAACTCTAACTACATTCTTTTGAACTTTGTTATTTAGATTAATTATGTTATCTCTGTTATTCTGCCAGACATTCAGGGAATTATGTTTATTTCTGTCACTTTATGAGTCCTATTCTGATGACAGAATTGGATTAGACTGAATTTTGAACATTGGTTTGATTATGAAATAAGGACAAACTATACGGTTAGTTAAATTGTCTGATTATTGATTCATTGTTTTGGAATCCTTAGTAATATGTTAGACGTAATTAGAAATGGTTACATTATTATTGTTAACTGTATCTTGATGTGTATAGACAGTATTTAGAGTACTATTGTTATTTAAACATTAATCAAATTCTGAATTCAAAATTAATGAATTTGAAATATATGTATTTTTATACATATAACTATGAGTGAATGTTTTAGTAATAATGTGGTATTCATTTACTAAAACTATGTGAATTAACTAAGTTAGTATATCCTATGGTGTATGTTAGTAGGAGGTTAGTGTGTTTTAGTGTTAGTTAATTGACATTGGAATGCGCTATTATCTTAGATGATTATGTTAGTTAATGACTAATGTTATTGGCAAAGACATGTATTAACCTATCCCTAAGTCTTCATATTATTAACTGGCTCGAAGACATGACTCACAGCAGGGATTTAATGCACTTGCATTGCTTTGAGGTATTAGTGGGGTTTAAGCTATTTTTTGGGTTGTGGAAATGTACTATGTTGGACATTGGGCAGGTTTTGAGTTGTGTTCACTGCAAGGGATAAGTTTGCATTGAATGAACTTGTCGATGGCAATTCATTGTTGAGTTTGAAATTCGCCATTTGCTCTGGTTAAGGAATTGCAGTTTGTATATGACTCCATTTTTTTTACCATGTTATGCTACGGCATTTTGGGTAAACAGTTGGTTATGGACCTGTGTTACTGTTGTTTCCTTCTTGATAAGTGGCTTGGAATGAAAGGGGTTTTCACGGCAAAGATAAACCCTTCTGTTCATGGTCATTTAGGAAGTTGGAAGTTTTACATGGTTATCTCTGCATTTTGGGTTCTTTTGCACGACATTTTTGGTAATCTGTGATAAGGGATCTTCGAGGTTGAGTTTGGGACTCATTGTGAAGCTCACCAGGCAGGGGCTAGCACTAGCATTCCGGTTCTGGATATCTTCTCCATACGAATACCAGGCAGGGGCATCTCTTACCTTATTCTCTATTTCCATTTCTTGTTCTACAAATGAAAATTAAGGGAATGTTGGTTAACACTGTTTGCTAGTTGATGTGTGTGAGGCTTTGTGTTTGTTTATTTTGTGAGTTCGGTTATATGAATCAATCTTTTCTTTCTTGGATAGATTAGAAAGAAATCTAGTTATATATGTTGTGAATAGTGGAGAAGCTTGGTAACAAAGCGACTGTTTAGTAAGTGTTTGGTTTTAAGGTGGTATATAACACTTATTTTTGATATGTTGTTTCGAGCATAATGTAATAAGGGATATCTCTGTTCAGAGTATGAAGTTGGTAATGTTTAGTTAAGTCTGTGTTGATCTTTGGAATATAGCTATGTAGATGTTGTATGGTTATATCCTTGTGTGTTTGGTGTCGATGTCTTCTTGCTTTGGACAAGTGTTAAGGGAGTTAGTCGGGTTTGGGTATTGGCATATTAATGGAGAATGAAACCAGCATGAGTGTTCTTGTTAAAACTTCTTTAGATCTTCATGCACTATGCCTGTTGTTAGGGTACTGTAGCATCATAATGAATACAGTTTGTATAGACTTGGTTTTAAGATGATATCGGGTTTCTCTGTCATTGTTATAAACCGAAGTTGATATCGATGTTGTCTTTTAAGCTTAATTGTGAAAAAGGGAATTAGTGGTATTTCTTAGGGTTTTAGATACCTATCGTATTTTGTGTTAACACTTGCAACTTAAGTTTGGATTAAAGTATTTCTTTTGGGCGAACTCCTTTAGTTTTCTGGTGTCGTTGTTTGGTTAAAAAGTGTGTGTCACTGTATGTATCAGTCGATAGAGGAATGTGGATGTCTTGGTTATGTCAAACTTGTTTGTGAGCTTTAAGATCTTTAGTAATTAACACTAGTGTGTATTACAGTTGATACAACATTAGGAAATGTAAGGGATTTATGGGAAAAATCAATTCCTATCTTGTACAGACAGTAAGGAAAAGAAAAGAAACACTTTGGTAATTTGGTTAAGAGATAGAAGTCGGTTATTTTTCTGTCATTATTTTATGTATTCGGCAGATTAGTAGTATAATAAGGTAGTTGTTTTCTGTGACAGCACTGTGAAGATTAGTGTGGTTTTCTATTGCATATTCATGGACTTAAACTATTAATTACAGTTTATGCAATTAGATATTTAATAAATGATATAATTGTCATTCTAAACTATTAATTACAAGCTTATATGATTACATAAACATATATATATATATACCTGCTGGGATATGTATATGTATACACAGCCGTGGTGTATACATGTACATATGCCAACATGTATATAATAGATGCTATGACTGTCAAATTGAACTATTAATTACAAGCTTATATAATTATGTATTCGTATATACATATACCTGCTAGGATATGTATATGTATACACAAGTCGTGGTGTATACATATACATACGCCAACATGTATATAAATGGTATAAACTTGTAATTAATAGAGCAGGGTGTATGGCCATTTAGTTTAATAATTCAGTTATGATAAACTAGTATGTTTGTTAAAAGTGATGGGTGTTGTGTTGATTCAGTTGATGTATGATTATGTTCATTCTTTTCTATTCCATAGAAACATGGATTTGATATGGATATTTTATTGTACAGTTACAGTTTTAATGTTAAGTTAATATGGAGATTATTTTGTTTGGTTTTGTGATGAAGAAAGAGTTGTGATCTTTTCATCTTACGTGAAACATCATATTTATGAATGTATGTTAAGAAATATGGTAATATGGTTTTATAATGGTTTTCTGTTTGCTGTTTCAATTTTGTAAATTGATACATTAGAAATGGATTGTTAGTGAAATTGTGTTATGTAGTTCATTTCACTGCTTTCATTGATTGCTAGATCAAGTGTTTTTGAGATAATGCAAGAATGATCCGTAGATTGGGGGCTGACACTAGTCTAGTACCTTGTGATGATAGAATTTCTGTCAGTTGTGACTGACACTAGTCTATATCCTTATGGGAAAGAATTTCTGTCAGTTGTTTAATTAAGTGATAATTATAAATTCAAGGGTTATGGGTTTCAATTAACAAAGATAAAACATTATGGTTTCATCAGACATAATGGATTACTACGAGGTTCCTTACAGATACATAGCGTAGGTCCTTATGTGGACACCCATGAACTATTGGATCATTACTTGTCATTTTCTTTGCGAGTTTATTTCTATTAGAAGGAAATTTAGTGCTTGATGATTTTGGTGTAAAAGAATGGAAATTATGTTATTTAGTTCTCAATTACATCTGTATCTAAATCTGCATAAATGTTATTTTGTACTGACTTTTATGATTGCAGATATTTGGAGATGATTCATTTTCTTTATCATTGTGACTGAGCCCTGTTTGCTGTTTGCATTTGTGTTCATTTTGGTTTTCAGGTTTTAGATGGATAAATCAATGAATATGGGACAGTGGATAGCAGTTGCTAAGTTTTATGGGAAACAGATCATTTCATGGTTATTAGTTATCAGATCTATTCGTAGAATGTAATGGTTTTTGGAAAGAAGGATAATTTTGTTTGAGACTTAATCTTTGAATAAAGAGTATTATTATTACTCTGATGTAAATTGATTGTAAACTATAAAGCTCTTAGAAGCGGTTGTTATGATTATAAGTTTCAGATTGTTCTTTTAAGAAAAAAAAAATTATTACTATGGTTTTATGTGTTTTTATTTATGATGGTTTCTTCTTTAGTATCATCTTTTTTTCTTTTAGTATAGATGGGGTGTTACATATTATTTATGTTCATCCTCTTATGTATGCTTGTACTCTTGCATTTTCTTCTGAAAGTTATTTTTCTTGTATATTATATACAAGTTATTTTTCATATATATACATGTAATCTTTAGATGCAAAAATTTCTTTTCCTTTACATGTATCTTTGCATGAAATGAACACAAATTAAACAAGATCATCTAATAATGCAAATTAGGGTACTGTAGTCACTCATCTAGTAATTAGTTCCCCAAACCATTACTAAGGATTGAACATAAGTCTAAGTCCCCAAACCTATTGTTCTATGTGTCTTTATTGCCTTCTTAATTTTGGTTCAACCCCTATAGGATGCCCAAGCCTAGAGGCCAAGGAAAGTACCCAAGAGCACTTGAAAGAAAGATGAATGAAACCATTGTCCTTATGTGGGTAAACCCATATAAGTGTTCTTTCTTTGCATCACAACTCCTACTTGAAGATCCAAAATCATGCATTTATGTTCAATACTTATTATTACCTTGGTCCTTTTGAATCTTAGGATGACATTTCAATTGGGAAAGACAAACCAAAACTTTTCGTAGACCAATAAAAACCAAGGCATGTGGGTGCTCTTCTATTGTACAGTTATACTCATAAAATATATGTATAGTTATAAAATTTCATGCCTAAAAATTTTATAACATAGTTCCTCTTCATCAAAATAGAATGGAAGTGGTGATTCAATGCATCTACCCAAATTCTATGTGCTTTGAGCCAATGAAATTTTTATCATCATGATGAAGTAATAATGCATTAAATGTCTTACTGATGTCCCTATTTGATTGGCCGGTGCTCTGTTTGTTATATTGCTGTTATCAAAATAGAATGATAGTGGTGATTCAATGCATTTTCAGCCTCAACAACATGGTAGCATTGATCCAATAACAGAAAATATATTATAAATGCCAAGCTCACAGTCTCAATGAAATAAACAGTGTATAAAATAATATATGGTGCACAACAACAACAAGCATGCAATGACAACAATAACATTGCATGATGCCTGAGCTCAAATTTAAAACAGTAAGTGTATTAATGTATGATCTAATAGTAGCAACCTCATTGATCATTACCTTTCACTCCTCCATCATTATAGAAGAAATAACTACCTACAACTATATTTCATAATTCCTACTTTGAAGTCATAGGTTAGTTTAAAATGGAGAAAGTATACAAACTCACCAATTTAATCCCAAAACATCATATAACTGAAATTAATCACATCTCACAAATGTATAGATTATAATACATACCATTGAATTATATATATCAAGTATAATTATGAGTTTACATCATATATTTAGTCTTAATAAAATCTTATAAAACAACATAAAACTAACCCAAAATATTTTATCTTAATAAAATATTAATAAAACAATATATTTAGTCTTAATAAAATCTTATAAAACAACATATATTGTGTGAAGTGTTTGATCTCTCTTTATTTGTTTTGTTGTTGATATTCACTATGTGGTACTCCCCGTTTATGATCATTTCATGAGGAAATATCTTGATGGCTCGCAGGCTGCAAGCTAGGGCATCATGCATTGTTTATGAGCTCACTGTTTGAGCACCTCATGTCCCTATTTGATTGGCTGGTGCTCAAATAGCGAACTCATAAATAATGCATTATGCCCTAGCTTGTAGCCTGCGAGCCATCAAGACATTTTCTCATGAAATGATCGTAAACGAGGAGTACCACATAGTGAATATCAACAACAAAATAAATAAAGAGAGATCAAACACTTCACACAATGCCTTGAAGGTAATAACAATGATGCCCTAGCTCTCAAATCTTGCGGGTCATCAAGTATTTCAAATGAAAAGATGTAAACAATGCCAATATTAAACAGTGAGCTCATGAACAATGTATGATGCCCTAGCTTGCAGCCCACGAGCCATCAAGATATTTCCTCATGAAATGATCATAAACGGGAAGTACCACATAGTGAATATCAACAACAAAACAAATAAAGAAAGATCAAACACTTCACACAATATATGTTATTTTATAAGATTTTATTAAGATTAAATATACTGTTTTATTAAGACAAAGTATTTTGGGTTAGTTTTATGTTACTTTATAAGATATTTATTAAGACTAAATATATGATGTAAACTCAATATAACAAACAGAGCACTGAACAATCAAATAGGGACATGAGGTGCTCAAACAATGAGCTCATAAACAATGCATGATGCCCTAGCTTGCAGCCCGCGAGCCATCAAGACATTTCCTCATGAAATGATCATAAACGGGGAGTACCACATAGTGAATATCAACAAGAAAACAAATAAAGAAAGATCAAACACTTCACACAATATATGTTGTTTTATAAGATTTTATTAAGGCATAAAATTTTATAATTGTACAAATATAAAATTTCAAGGAATGAAATTTGACCTTGATAATGTCCCCTCCATTGCTTATGCTTGATCATGACTGCCTTGTGTTGATGGGAATGGTGGGTTACTGTTGTGGATGCATCATTTGGAAATGATGCCATAGCAACACCAAATGGAACAACAACATCTGATGTTGTTGTTGCACTATTTGGATGATGCAGTCATAACAATTATTCACCAAGTGTTCATAGAGACATAAATGTAACCACAATAGTGATTCACTAGGTGTTCATAAAGACATAAATGTAGGGCTTCATTTGGATTCCAACGCCTATACACTACACATGTTCCTGAGTGCATTTTCCTGAGTGCACATGTTCTATGGCATAGTTCCTTTTAGAAGTGTATGACTTAACTATGCACATGAATAAGTATAGATGAGGATCAATAATAGGGTGTCAGGCATTGCATTTGAATAAACATACATGCCAACCATTTGACAAAATGTCCATATAAAATCTAGAGCAATACATTAATTTTATAGCAAATTCATGATTTATAATGCCCCTTGATTTATAGTGAATTAATTTTATATTGAATTCATGATTTATAATTCAGTTGTAGCAGCTCAATGTGTTTGAACTCAAGAATACCCCTTGGTTTCTGAAAAAGCCTTTGGTGAAATTTGTCAAAAAATTAAAAGTTTGGTCGAAGTAAGTGTATAAATGAATGATGAAACACATAGAAAGCTAGGAGAAGCTATGAGAAAGTGACATGAAGCTAATGAAAGGAGGCATCTCCAATTTGTTTTGCATATATACACATTAAGGATCATGTTAGATAATACAAGAGAATTTGATCAAAATAGGGAGACAATCTCTAGATTGTTGTCTAACTTTCAAAGAGAAGGCGACGACAAATGTTATTGTCCATGCAAGAGTTGTAACGGCTTAAAGACAAGAAGAATCAAAATCAAAACAACAAAGAGACATTGTAGGGAGAATGGTCACATTAAAGAAATGTTTGATTATCATCTAGTGGTAAGTTGTTTGTTATATTGTTTTCACAATTAATATACATATGAACCATGGAAGGAGGTTTGATTATCACATTGAAGGGGGGTTTGATTATCATCATTTTTATATAGGTTGATCTCCCTAGTGTGAATATAGAGGAACATGGAGGTGTGAGTATTGAAGTTGAAGATCATGATCCCATGGAAGATGATGATCATGCACCAAAAAACACATTTAAAGATGATGGTATGAATGCATTAATCGTTGACACATTTGGTACTGGTGCTGTTGGTGTTGCTATTAATGATGATGATGATTATGATAAGGATGACATTGACATCATCCATGATATACCTCTACTTGAGAAGGCAAACACAACCCTTTACGAAGGCTCCCAATCTACTCTTCTCTCTTCTATATTGTTGTTCGTCAATTTGAAGGTTATGAATGGATTATCCAACATAACAATGTCACGTATGCTAAAGTTTGTCATATATGTCATTATAGTCTATAAAAGGTGAAACATGTACCATTAAGATTGTTTATAGTAATGACTTATATTATTTGTTGCAGATTGATAGGTGAGTTTATGTTACCACCATCAAATGTTTTCCCTTGCTCGTACCGAGAATTATGTGCCACTATGAAACATATTGGAATGGAGTATCAAGCAATAGATGCTTGTCCAGAAGATCATATTATTTATCATAAAGAACACAAAAATGTAACAGAATGCCCTGAATGCCATACGAGCAGATATCAAGATGATCAAATGATAAAAAAAGATGCCTCACAAGTTTCTTCATTACATCCCCATTATTCCATGTCTGAAATGATTATTCAGGTGCAATAGCTTGGCATAATTTATGGATTACCATGCACGCAACAGGAGTTGAGATGACATTATTTGAATGCCTATGGATGGTTCATCATTTATGGGCATAGAGGAAAAGTGGCCACACCTTTAAAGAAGAATCTCAAAATCTCAAGCTTTCTCTAGCATCAGACGGTGTCAATCCACATGGAGACATGAGATCCGTTTACTCGGTGTGGCCTATTTTTGTTATAAACAATAACCCTCCTCCATGGATGTCAATAAAGAGGGAGCACATTATGTTGACAATGATTGTTCCAGGTATCTTATTATTTTATAATTATCTACATGTAATTATAAGTCTTGGAGTGAAATGGCTATAATAATTATTTGATGTTGTTAATTTAACTAGGTAAGTACCAAGTGAAAGATATAAATGTATATATTACGCCTCTTATCGATGAGTTGTTGTTGTTATGAAATGGTTTCACTAAGTATGACATCTCTAGACCAATTGGTCAAAGACAATTTTAATTTCATGCAGTGCTTGTGTGGACAATTCATGATGCTCTAGGGTTGACACATTTCTGTGGTATGTTATGGTGAATTCTAGTTGTACGTGATAATTTAAATTCTAAAAATATACATATTTAATCCAATTGTATCATTATCTTGTAGGTTTTCAAACAAAAAAAAAAATTGCATGTCCAATGTGTGGTCCAAAGATGAAATCTCGTCATTCCAAAAGTTTAAGAAAGCAGGTGTTTGATGAGTATAAGCACTTCCTCCCCAGAAATCATAAGTATCGAAGTGTGGAAATACATCTTTTCAATGGGAAAGAAGAGACTACATCAAAGCCCCGAAGAATGACACCTCACCTATGACAGTTGGAATATAATAGAATTTGAGGTAATATCATTTCACCTAATGGTCTATGTTTGAAAATTATATATTTTGATTGTGTTTTGTTGGCTAATTATGTAGTTGATGATCTTGAAGGTCATGAAGGCATCACCGACCGGCTTCCAAAGGGACTAAAATGTTATCCCAGAGAATTTAGTAGGCTTCCCTACTATGAAAAGTTACAAATTGTGTATTTGTTTGATACTATGCATATTGGAAAGAATGTAACAAAGACACTGTGGAAAATATTGGATGTAAGGTATGACAAAGAAAAATTTGACAAAATTTGTAGTGACATTCATGATTCCAATCATGCAATAAAAAATATTATTGAATCAAATAGCAATGAAGATTGGATTAATGCAAGTGATCTTTCTTGGTTATTAACAGAGCAACAAAGTAATGTCATAAAAGAAGTCATCCAAAAAATTCAATTTCCTACAAGATTTGTTGCAGATATAAGCAATCTCATATCAAAGAAAAATGATTTTGGGTCGGGGATGAAAATGCATGATTGACATACCTTCATCAAGGTAAGTCATAGTGTTTTATATTTACAATATATTTGTGTAGCTACATTCAATTTTCATTGTATGAAATGATCAGTTGACAATTGTTGTAGTATTTTCTACCCCTATCTCTCCCAGAGAACTTCGACTGTAATATAAAAAAAATGATATATGATCTTGAAAAATACATGAGGTAAGCAGTGATATTTGTTCAATATATCAAACAATAATATCAAACAAGTAATATATTGTAAAGTCTCGTATTTATATATTTATGTGTCTTGAATCCCTTGTAGGTGGTTGTCATCTAAAAAAATTCATAAAAAATATATAAAATATTGGAAGAAAAAAATTTGTCGACTAATGTGTGAAATGCAAATTGTGTTTACCTTCAAAATTTTTCAATGCACAAGAACACTACCTCATACACCAAGTTGAGGAGATTGAATTGTGTGCACCTGTACATGCTAGGTCAATGTGGATGGTTGAGAGACACTTAAATTTTTTGAAGGGTTTGGTATGACAAAGAGAACATCCTGAGAGTTCTATGGTATACCAGATGATGGTGTACGTTACTCAATATCTTCCTAATCTTGCAACAAAGACCCATATAGATTGCATTTGGGATCTCGACTCCATTAAAAAATTTGAAGGGGAGTACTTGGTGGGCAACAGTAGATTTAAGAAATTGAAAGGGAATAAATTATGAGATGTTATTGTAGTTAATTAATTCTTAATCTTTAAAATAAATCTATTGTAAGTCATTTATTTACTTTTGTACAGTTACTAAAGAGTGGGATGCAACACATTTGTTTATTGCAAACAATCAAGATTGGATGACGATATGAATTGAACTATGTCAACATGATGGTCATAGATTAACATGAGAATCCATGTCTTCATTGGTTATATAAGATCATCATAATGGAGATCCCAATGTTACACAAAAGGAAATAGATTTAGCATATGGTTTAAGAGATCACCAAGTACTTATAAATTTGGTAATTAATCAACACTATATTTTTCAATTCATGATGCAATAATTTATACATGTTTGACATTATTATAGGTGAAACATCACAAGGCTATGTTATGCAATGGTTATAAGTTTCGCATCAAAAAGTTAGATGACACAAAGAGAACTTGTGATTCTGGGATAAGTGCAGTGTTCCAAGTGACTAATATTTCATATAGAAATGATTTACATCCTCAAGAGTCACAAAATCGATACTATGGTGTTTTGGTTGATATACTTGACTATGACTTTAAATCCTTCAAATTAGTTCTCTTCATTGTGAAATGGTACAGACTACAACTCAATAAAAATGATCTTGGTAGAATTGTTATTGAACATGACAATGGATTTCCAATTATTAATACAAGGTTATTTGAGCCAGTTAGAGAAGAGCCCTATGTTCTTCCAATCCAATGTGAGCAGATATTTTACTCAAAGGTTCCACATAAGCCAGGTTGGTCATTTTTTGTTAGACATGATCCAAGAAGAAGGCCGATAAAGTATAATGTGATGGAAGAAGATACCGAGGAAGATGAAGAAGTGGAAGATGATGTAGATGATGATCATGATTGAGAGCTAGTCGAAGAAGAATATAGAGAAGAAGACGATGATGATGTTGCTATTGATGACAATGATGCTGTTACTGATGATGATGATGATGATGATGCTTCTACTGATGATGATGATGATGCTTCTACTGATGATGATGATGATGAGGATGATGATGATGATGATGCTGATGATGATGACGATGATGATAGTGGTGGTGATGATGTCATCAGTGATGATGAGATGGATGAAGAAGAATATCAATGACATGAATGAAATGTACAATTATGTCAGATGTTTGGCATGTTCTAATGATTTTTTTATATGTACTACTCTTATTCACCTTGTTTTATATGTCCTACTTATATCTTTGATCTTTTGTTAAGAGAAATTTTATTCTAAAAGAGTGTATTTAATCTCTATATGCTTAAATAACCTCACTAGTTAAGACTGTTCTCATTTGTAGTGGATATGAAAAGAATCAAATCACTTGAAAGACACCAATATTTAGACATGCACAAATTAGAGATGTGATTAATCAAATTACCTTTCTTATAATTTTTTGGGATATTTTTTCATATCAATGCATTTAATCTAAATACTATCTTATGAGATTTGCTTATGCTAATTTTCTATTTCCTTGTACATCAATGACGTTAAATCACAGGGGATTCTCTTTGTTCCTTGCAATGGAGTGAGATAATTCTACAAGTCTACATTAGTATGTTTCTTTTTATTGCAATTATAATTAGTATGAATGAAGAAAATAATGACAATGCAATATTTGTGATAATGCAATATTTGTTGAAATAGCGTCGATGACTTCGGTCAATGTGCCTATGTGTCAATATGGTGTTGGCCCATGCATGTTGAAGATGTCACGCACAACAAGTAATCCTGGGCATCAATTTTGGGTTTGCCCAAATAGGAAAAAGGTCTGGATACGTAATTATATTTTATGTTTAAAAATGATGTGACAACTAATCATTTTATAAAGAACCGATGTACATTTGGTATTGCAGGAAAATAATGGATGTCAATACTTTTGGTGGGTCAATGAAACCATATTTACATCTACCCCATCTACATCTATACCTGATGTAGGAAATGAGTGCAACTTGTGCAAGGCTCGAGAGGCAGCTAGTGCCGCCAAGATTGCTTTAATGGTGAAAGCAGAAATCATATTTCTACGATGCCTTCTTTGTGTAGTTTGTGCACTACTTTGTTGGGACCATATGCATAAATGTGGTTAACAAAGGGCTATTATAGATACTGAATTGTTTTTTAGAATTTCTAGTAGATACATTGGACATGTTTTGATAAACTCATAAACTTTTTTGTTGTGCATTCTCGATTCAGAGTGAGAAAATCTTATTTTGGATGTGAGGGAGAGAAGCCAAACACATAAAGAACATGCACATAAACATGACAACTAAGAAACATAAATGTAGATATCACAACAGCTGAGAAACATAAATGTAGGCATGATGGTCACAATTTTTTGGAGACACAACATAATTGAATGGTATACCCAGACGATGCAACACAACTATCACTCCTCTGGTTCCAAGTCGACACTGCAAGAAACAAAAACCATAGATAAGGAATAAATTTAGAGAGCGGAGGAGGGCCGTAATGACCAAAATAATATAGGGTCCCTATTATTTTGGTCATTATGGTCCTCCTCCTTCGCTCTCTAAATTTATTCTTTATCTATGGGTTTTGTTTCTTGTAGTGTGGACTTGGAACTGGAGGAGTACTGGTATACCACTCAATTATGTTGTGTTTCCAAACAATTGTGACCATGATGCCTACATTTATGTTTCTCAGCTGTTGTGTCCTAGGACCCCTTATGACCCTTTATGACCCTTTACAATTCCTAAGAATACATCTTAGAGGTCTTAAAGTGTCGTAAAGGGTCACAAGAGGATCCTAGGAGGGGCTAGATGAGCTTCCACCTTTACGTGGTTGGCCCTGTTAAGTAGAGAATGTTAAACTATTCTTGAAACAAAGAGAAGCTCAATAATTTAAGATCTCAATCCACATACGACAAATATATATTTCTTTTTAAAAAATAATGTGTCGTCACAATTATGACAGAAACCAGAATAACCGAGGACAAAACTAAAAGTGATGGCTACCTGTTAGAAACATCAATCACTTCAAGGAGAAATGATCACTTCAGCTCGCCTCAAGAAGTTTTGACCCAAGATCAAGTCATATCAATCTATCTCAATGGCTACCAAATCAACAGATCTTTGCCAAGAACCCAATCGTATAGAAACACCATAGACCACACCGTGAACCCGTTGTGAAGAGACATCCAATGTCTCATAAGTCGTATCAAATGACCCAATTTCTATAATCCCAGTCTCTCAGCTTGGTTCACCAAGAAGAAGAATTCTCCCAAGTCATCACAAACACCATAATGATCTATGAATCTCCAATGTGCAAGTTCTGCAAGTCGCTCTCTTGACATCATGTCTAACTCATTCAAAACTATGGAATACATGATAGACAATCCCAATGATCCATCACAACTTGATCTCAACAAAAATGCAAAGAGTAGCTCGATTCTATCTTCAAGCTGATTAATGCACAGTCTACTCAAACTCCAAGTCAAGTCACTGCTACACTCCATAGGAACAAAGCACATCCAATTCAGACCAAAGAAGTCAAGAAGTCACTCAAATTAGATCTGAATGTAATTAGGTCCACATATATCCCACAAACACATCAGGAAGAATGCATCTCTGATCGCCACACTAGCTTCTTGTGCTGGAGCAGTCACTGTCACAAATATCAATTCATTTGAATCCATTCCAAATCCAAGTCTCTAAACTTGACTCAATAATCCACAAGTTGCTACTGAATCTACTGCAAAGTCATCTCTGAATGACATAACCAAATCATGAGCAGGAATAAAAGACCTTGACTCACCAAACCACCTTGCAAGTCGATCAAGATCCGAAAGTAATGCAACTAGTTGGAACCAGATCTGCAACTAGCTGGAACCAGATCTACAAGAACACCATTATGAATCGATACCAACTTGATCAACAAATAATTTTTTTAAAAAAATAATGATTTTCGTCGCAATTACGATGACAAAACCTAAAAGTGACAGATATCTGTCAGACACTTTCAACAGCTAGTCGTCACATGTACAACATCATTGTTGTCAAAAAACTACAAATGATGACTATCCATTAGAAGATTATGATGGGTAGTCATCGTATGTACAACATCACTCTCGAAAAAAAACTACAAACAATGGATATCCGTTGTAAAATTCCAACGGGTATCCGCCGCATGCACAACATCACTGTCGGAAAAAAAATACAAGTGACAGCTAACCATCATAAACTTCTGACGGGTATCCATCGCATGAACAACATCCTCATCGGCAAGCAAATTATAAACGATGATTTCCCGTCAGAAGATTCTGATGGGTAGCCATCATTTGTACTTTTGCAACAGATTGACATTGACATTGTGATGGCAACATAGGCCCGATGATATGTTTTCCATGTCGGTACCCCCTTTTTGCGATGATAGTAGTCGTCGTAATTACGACAGTAAACGTAGCCATCATTTTTTTGACTGCAAAACTGCGACGGCAGGTGGTGTCACTTAATCGATGGTATAAGGTCAGAATACTGATGGTGGGCTGTCAAAAAAAGGTCTCAAATGTTTGTTGATGATTATTCAAGAATGGTGTCTATTATGTTTCTAAAAAAGAAGTTTGATGCATTCCAAATGTTCAAGTGGTATAAAGCTAGAGTTGAAAAGGAAACAGGTAAACAACTAAAATGTTTAAGATTAGATAGAGGAGGTGAATTTATCTCTAATGATTTAGTGTCTTCTGCAATGAAAATGGAATCAAAAGACAAGTATCTGCATTGAGGACACCACAAAAAAATGGTATAGTTGAGAGAAAGAATAGATCTATATTTGATTGTGCTAGAACACTATTGATTGACAAAGAAGTTGCACAAACATTCTGGAGAGAATCTATAAGCATTGTTGTCTACACACTCAACCAAGTATAGTTGAAGAAAGAAACAAACAAGACACCTTATGAACTCTAGTACGGGCATACACCAAATGTAAGTTACTTTAAAATATTTGGAAGTAGATGTTACATACTGAAAGATTCTAGAAATAGAAAGTTTGACTCTTCAGGAGATGAAGGTATATTCATAAGTTATTCATCAAAGAGTAAAGTATATAAATGTTTGATCAAGGCTACTAAAAAAATTGTTGAAAGTAAAAATGTGAGGATTGATGAATTTGTGGAAAGGAATAAAGAAGATAAAAAAAAGGAACTTGAGGATTACCAAAGATTTATTTATGTACAGGAAGGTAATTCGGTTGATACAAATGAGCTACAACAAGAAGGAAACGAGGAGAAAAATGAGCCTCCACTGAGAGATGAAGACATTAATGAATAGTCTACCGAGCCTGTATTAGAAAAATATGTGAGAAGACATCACTCATTGAGAAAGATCATTGGAGACAAGAACATAGTAGTCATGACAAGAAGTAAGTTGAAAGATAACACATGTTTGATTTTTGAGTTTGAGCCAAGAATAGTCAAGGATGCACTAGGAAATGAAGACTAGATTAATGCAATGAAAGAAGAAATTGATCAGATTGAAAAGAACAACACTTGGTCACTGGTACCAAGACCTAAGGATAATAATGTGATTGGAACAAAGTATATTTTCAAGAATAAACTCAATGAGAAAGGAGATGTGATCATAAAAAAAGAAAGAATAGTCTGCAAAGGGTATGCACAAGAAGAAGGTATTGGATATGGTGAGACATTTTCCCTTGTTGTTAGATTAGAGGGTATAAGGATATTACTTGCATATGCTTCCTATACAGGATTCAAATTTTATTAGATGGATGTTAAGTTTGCATTTTTAATGGAATTCTTGAAGAAGAAGTGTACATTGAACAACCTACAGGATTTCTTCAAAATTAAGACAAGGACATGGTTTGCAAACTACACAAGGAACTCTATGGATTTAAGAAAGAACCCCGAGCATGGTATGAAAGATTACACTCTTATTTAGTTAAGATTGGATTTCAAAGGACAAGTGATAAAAATAATTTATATTTGAAATGTGATAGTAATGATAAGATTTTGATTGCTGAAATATATATTGATGATATTATATTTGGTGGAAATGAGATAATGTCTAAATCATTTGCTGAGGAGATGAGAAAGGAATTTGAAATGTCTGTGATAGGATAGATTAAATTATTTATTGGACTTTAAAAACAAAAATTCAAAGATGGGATGTACATAACACAGTCTAAGTATATCAAGAAGATCCTAAAAACATTCAATATGGAAGAATTTAAACTGGTTGGAACATCGATGGCTACTGGTTGTAACTTGTCAAAGGAATATGACACAAAGAAAGAAAATGAGACACTTTAACAATCCATGATTGGTAAACTACAATTGAAACAATTTTTATATTATCATTGATGTCAAACTTTAATAGGTGAGATAGTTTCTATCTAGTAAATTACCATATCTTTTGATTGATGAAGAGGATTTGAAAAGAGGTGATAACAAGAGGACTTAGTGAAAGGTTGAGTTATGAGAAACTACAATGGGTACTTGATTAGTTGGCACATTGCCAAGGTAATGCGTTGTTTATCTATAACACTAAGTGAAGCAGTCAGTTGATTTGAAGCATAAAAGAAATGAGGAAATAAAGTCTGGAAGCATAGGCTTAACCGAACAAAAGAGAAGAAATTCAATTTAAGCTGAGTGATGGTAGTGTTGATCGAGAAGTAGTATAAGTCGAGAAAAATTTAGTGTCAACCGAGCATCAGTAATTGCTAAGTAGTAGAGAATTAACTGAGTGAAGATAGCATTTTTTGAGAAGAACAATTTTAGCGATGATTGAGTTATCAATTGATGACCAAGTAGATGAACACAGTATTGACCAAGTGTCAATAATTTATAGTTTGTGAAGGAATTGAGATTCCCAGTCAACATAGTTAAATTCTTGGGATATGTAAAATGTGTTGAAGATAAAGATGAATGACTTTGAGCATTTAATGCATGGTAAACTATTTTCTTATGGATTCAAGAAGAAGTTTTGTGAAATATCTAGAAGGATAAGGAGAACAAAATGATGGAAGGATTTGATGAATCTGAACTAAACCTAAGATCTATAAAAGAGATTAAGCAACAAAAGATTAAGCTAACTAATGAAGGAGGTATATGGATGACCAAGTTGTGGGTTATGAAAAGAACAAGAGTGAGTAAGAGTTTGATGTTATTGATTGGTGAACCTAAGTAGAAGGATGAGAAGAGCTGTGAAGAGACGAACATAGTTGAGGTGATTTATTGAAGGGATTTCTGAGCATATTAGAGATGGAGATGACAATGAAGGCTAGTTAGTAAATCAACATATGATCCTATTGGATTTGCATTTGCAAAGTGAGTTGCATATTTTAGATTAGAACTTACTGTTACTTTCTAACCATTATATCAGTTAAAATCCTTTAATCAAGGTTGACCTAACAGTCATTTGTAAACTCTTTAATCAAGATGATATTCTAATAGGATGTTATTAAGACCTCTAACCAGGCCACTCCTAATAAGGTGATTAAATCCTTTAACAGGTTCACACCTACAATGTGTATTATAACCTTTAATAGGGTTGGCTTCTCACAGAGCTCACTTCAGAAGAGTGAAAATTTAGTAGCATGTTACTGGTGGTTTTTCCCATGTTGGATTTCCATGTTAAATCCTGGTGTCATACTTGTGTGAATGTTATTTGATGTGTTATGTTGTTAAGAGTTTTATATTCAGCAAGTTGATTACTTTTGGACAGTGGACTGCAAAGTTTATGTTACTGATTATATTCTATAGAGACCGAGTGAATTGTTGAATAGATCTAAGTTGGTTGAAGTGTTGAAATTTTTTATTAGTACATTTGGTCCTAAGGATAATTGATTCACCCCCCTCTTAGTTATTCTAAAATCATTTTAACAATTGTTATCAGAGCTTGTTGTGCTTGTAAGGAAAATTTTTAAAGGTACTTGATGCTAATGATCAAGATGTACAAAAAGGAGGTACCAAAGTTGAACAAAGAGAACTTCCCTTCATGATAGAGTTTGATGAAGTTACACCTAGCTGGTATTGGTAATTCAGAAAAATACTATGTGGAGAATGCTTATGTACTAGTAGCTACACCTATGATAGCTGAGGAGATGAAGGAAACACAAGAACATAATCAAGAAATGGTGGAGATTGCATCAACCCTAAGTTATCCTAAATTTTAAGACATCAAAGATTGTACTAATGCAAATCAAATGTGGGACACACTGGCAACTATCTATGGTGGAGACACAAATGTACTGAGGGCCAAATCTAAAATCTTGAGAGGTAAGTTTAATGAAATGAGAATGTTAGAAGGTGACTATTGTTCAATATTGTGCCATAGTTAAAGAGGTAGTGAATGCTTTTAGAGGAGCTAATGGAAATATTGATGATGTAACTATTATTAGAAATGTTTTGAGAGCCCTACTTCCTATTTATGCTATTAGAGTTATGCAATACAAGAATTGAGATGTGCTCTTGGTAACAACCTAACCTTGGAAGGTCTTGTTGGTAGGCTTACTACTTTTGAGTTGTCAAAATTTGATAATTTCACTACTCATAATATTGAATTTGCTTTCAAGTCTCGAATGGTTCTTCATAAATCTAAGAAAGGAAAAGAAAGATGTGTGGACAATGACAGTGATAGTGACACTTTTGATGATGATCTTGATGATCTTGAGGCACTTATGGCTAGAAGGCTACTAAGAGGAAAAATAAAATTTAAAGGTAAACTTCCTATAATCTATTTTTCATGTAACAAAGTTGGCCATATTGCAGCAAGATGCCCTGACAAGAATGACAAGGATGAAAGAAGAGAAAGTAAGTATAAAGACAAAAGGAATGATAGAGATCACAAAAAATATAAGGACTACAAGGATAAAGGTAAGAAGTCTTGTTATATTACTGAAGAAGAAACTGATAGTGAATCTGGTGAATCTGATGATTGTGATGTAGAAGTTGCGTATGTTTCTATGAAAGATGATTCTGATGAAGATGAGAAAACTACACTTATTTCATATGTGAGTAAAGGTGATAGATGGATAATTGATAGTGTTTTCTCACATCACATGACTAGTGATAAAAGTAAGTTTGAAACCCTAAATCATTACAAAGGTAGGAGTGTTAAGTTTGGTAATGATGCACCATGTCTTGTGAAGGGTAAAGGATCAATAAGATTGACTGGTAAGATCAGATGTGACAATGCTTATTGGGTTGAAGGTCTTAACTATAATTTGTTGAGTGTTGCACATTTGAATAGTACTGGTTACCGAGTTGAGTTTCATCACAAGAAGGCTAAGATATTTGATGCCACTGGTGAACTAATTGGAAGTGGAGAATAGACAAGAGGTAATTTTTTCTATCTAGACCTGTCTGAAGAAACATGTTTGTTTGCATAATTTGATGATGTATGGTTATGGCATAAAATGTTGTGTCATGTGAACTTTGACAATTTGGTAAGCATTAGTAAGATGAAAAGAGTTAGAGTTTTACCAAGATTGAATAAACCTGATAATGTGATGTGTAAACAATTTCAATTGGGAAAAATGACAAACTCTAGTTTCAAGAGAAAAACATATACTTTTGATGATATTTTGGAATTGGTTCATACTGACCTTTGTGGACCTATTGGTGTGCAAAGTTATTGTAGTGATAAATATTTCATTATGTTTGTTGATGACTATTCTAGAATGATGATTGTGATGTTTCTTAAAGAAAAATTTGATGTCTTTCAGTTGTTTAAGTGGTATTTGGTAAAAGTTAAGAAAGAGATGGGTAAAAGATTGAAATGTCTGAGATTTTATAGAGGGGAACAATTCATATCTAATAAGTTTAATATATTCTACAATGATAGAGGAATAAAGAATAAATGTTTACACCAAAGACACCTCTGCAGAATGGTATAACAGAGAGAAGAAATAGTTCAATCATGGATTGTGCTAGAACACTGATGATAGAGAAGAATATTGGACAAAAGTACTGGAGAGAAGTTGTAAGTACAACTATCTATACCTTGAACTGAGTACAAATAAAGAAAGGTGAAAATGCTACACCTTTTGAATTATGGCATGTTTATGCAAATAATGTGAAATACTTTAAAGTCTTTGGAAGAAAATGTTATATACTGAAGGACAATAAGAATGGAAAACTTGATGCTAAAAGTGATGAAGGTATATTCCTAGGTTATTCCACAAAGAACAAAGATTACAAGTGTTTGAATTCTAACAATAACAAAGTTGTAGAAAATGCAAATGGTAGAGTTGATGAATATGCACAAAAGAATGAAGTTGAATGCAAGCAAGAACTTGAAGATTATAGATCTTTTTTATACATGGAAGAAGGAGAGACTAGTAATGCACCTGAACCAAAAAAAATGATGTCGAGCAACAACAAGAACCTGTCAAGTTACAACAAGATAATTTTGAGCATCAGGAGGATGCTATTGAGCAATCAGGAGAGGAAGTAGAGAATTTACAAGATGAACATGTAGATCTAGAGAAAGAAGAAAGGATACCAGAGCCTACATTAGCACAGTATGTGAGAAGACATCATAAGCTAGATCAAATCATTAGAGATAAAGAATCTAGAGTCATGACAAGAAGTAAATTGAAAGATAAAACATGCTTGTTATGTGATTTTGAGCCTAAGAAAGTGAAATATGATTTGGAGAATGAAGATTGGATTCAAGTCATGAATGCAAAAATTGAGTAGATAAAAAAGAACAAAATCTGGACACTAGTGCCTAGACCAGAGGGCAAAAATGTTATTGGAACAAAGTGGGTGTTCAGAAATAAGCTGAATGAACATGGAGAAGTCACAAGGAACAAAGATAGATTTTTATGTAAGGGTTATGCATAGGAAGAAGGCATTGACTATGGGGAGACATTTTCCCTAGTTGCTATATTAGGAGTTAGAACTCTACTTGCATATGCAACTTACAAAGGATTCAAAGTATATCAAATGGATGTCAAATCTACATTTCTGAATGGAATACTGGAAGAAGTATACATTGAATAACCAAAAGGATATTTTGACATAAGAAAGAAGAACATGGTCTATAAACTATACAAAGAATTGTATGGATTGAAATAAGCCCCTAGAGCATGGTATGAGAGATTGCATAATTAATTGGTAAAGATTGGATTTGTAAGAATAAATGACAACAACAATCTATACTTGAAGACTGAAAAAGGTAAAGGGATATTGTTAGCTGAAATCTTTGTTGATGATATCATATTTGGAGGACAAGATTCCCTATGCCAAACATTTGAAAATGAGATGAAAATTGAATTTGAGATGTCTATTTTTGGAGAGATTAAATTATTTGTTGGTTTGCAAGTTTATCAAATGAAGAAAGGTATCTAGTCCATTAAGTACACCCCTGGCTATTGCACAAAAACTATCAAAGAATGATGATACAACTGAAGTGAATCAGACCTTGTACAGATCAATGATTGGAAAGCTACAATATGTTGTTCACAATAGACCAGATATTACATTAGCAGTTGGGATTGTTGCAAGATTTTCTGCCAATCCTTAGGAGAATCACATGATGGCAGTAAATAGGATACTAAGATATTTGAAAGGAATAGAGGATTATCGATTGTATTACAAGAAGAATAAAAAGTTTGAACAGAAAGTTTACACTGATGCAGATTGGGAAGGAAATGTGGATGATAGAAAGAGTACAATTGGTGGTGCATTATTTCTAGGAAAGAGATTAGTCTCTTGGACAAGCAAGAAACAAAATTGCATTTCCCAATCTACAACAGAAGTTGAATGTGTAGCAGTAGTAGTTAATTGTTCAAACTTAGTGTGGATCAAGCAATTGTTGAAAGGTATGAAGGAATAAATTACGGAGCCATTTTTTATTTTCTGTGATAACACAAGTGCTATATATATATATATATCAAAGAACCCTGTGCTACACACTAAGACTAAGCATATTGCTATCAAGTATCATTAATTGAGAGAGCTAGTTCAAGACAAGTGAGATTGGAGTATGTGAATACAAAAGAACAGTTAGCATATATATTCACTAACGCACTACCTAAGGATGCTCATGAGTATCTAAGAAGTAAATTAGGGGTGATTCCCCTAACTGAGGCTACCTAGAATCATATAGGAGAATTGCATCAAATTTACTAATCAAAATATTTGACAAATTGATGCAAAGGAGGTCACACTTTAGGAGTTGCCTAAAGTTGTGAAAAGTAAAGCACAAGATGTTGATCAGTTATAAGAAAGATGACATAGGGAGTGTTAAGTTCATAGAACTAACATGAATATATCTAAATGGTGAACATGAATGTCTTTGGAATTTTTGTCAAAGAGGGAGAGATTTAGTGAAATTGAGGGAGAAATACAGAAAAAAATATTCTGAAGGAGTTACTCTAAGAAAAGAGGGAGAGATTAAACAAGATGAGGGAGAGATTCAGTAAACTGATGAATAGAAAAAAAGAGAAATCTATCCAAGAGGGACCTGATACTTGGATGAGAATCAAAATGAAGCTACAAGTATGTAATGAATCATAACAAACTTTTTGGATTGTTTGGTGACTATGCATATAGAGTTTATGGTAGGGCATGCAGTGTTTCCATCAATGCCAAAGAGGGAGATTGTTGGAAACTACAATTGAAATAATTGTTAGATTGTCATTGATGTCAAACCTTAATAGGTGAGACAATTTCTATCTAGTAAAGTACCATATCTTTTGATTGATGACGAGGATTTGAAAAGAGGTGATAATAAGAGGACCTAGTGAAAGGTTGAGTTATGAGAAACTACAATGGGTACTTGATTAGTTGACACATTGGCAAGGTAATGTCATTTTTTATCTATAACACTAAGTGAAGAAGTAAGTTTATTTGAACCATAAAAGAAATGAGGAAAGAAAGCTTGGAAGCATAGGCTTAACCAAGCAAAAGAGAAAAAATTCAATTTAAGCCGAGTGATGCTAGTGTTGACCGAGCGCTAGTAAAAGCCAAGAAAAATTTAGTGTTGGCCAAGCATCAGTAATTGCCGAGTAGTAGAGAATTAACCGAGTGAAGATAGTGTTTATTGACAAGAACAGTTTTGGCGATGATCGAGTTATCGAGTGATGATTGAGTAGATCAACACAATATTGACCGAGTGTCAGTAATTTATAGTTTGTGAAGGAATTGAGATTCCCAGTTGACATAGTTGAATTCTTGGGATATGTAAAATGTGTTGAAGATAAAGATGGATGACTTGGAGCATTTAATGCATGGTAAAATGTTTTCTTATGGATTCAAGAAGAAGTTTTGTGAAGTATCTAGAAGGATAAGGAGGAGAACAAAATGATGGAAGGATTCAATGAATCTAACCTAAACCTAAGATCTATGAAAGAGATTAAGTGACAAAAGATTAAGATACCTAATGAAGGAGGTATAAGGATGACCTAGTTGCAGGTTATGAAAAGAACAAGAGTGAGGAAGAGGTTGATGTTATTTATTGGTGAACCTAAGTAGAAGGCTGAGAAGAGATGAACAGAGTTGAGGTGATTATTTGAAGGGATTTCTGATCAGAGAAGAGATGGAGATGACAATGAAGGCCAATCAGTAAATCAACATATGAGCCTATTGGATTTGTATTTTCAAATAGAGTTGTATATTTCATATCAGAACTTACTGTTACTTTCTAACCATTGTATTAGTTAAAATCCTTTAATCAAGGTTGACCTAGAAATCATTTGTAAACCCTTTAATCAAGGTGACATTCTAATGAGATGTTCTTAAGCCCTCTAACTAGGCCACTCCTAATAGGGTAATTAAATATTTTAATAGGGTCACACCAAACTGTGTGTATTGTAACCTTTAACAGGATTGGCTTCTCACAGAGCTCACTTTAGAAGAGTGAAAATTTGGTAGCATGTTACTGGTGGTTTTTCCCATGTTGGGTTTCCACGTTAAATCCTAGTGTCATACTTGTGTGAATGTTATTTGATGTGTTTTTTGTTAAGAGTTTTATATTTTGCAAGTTGATTACTTTTGGACAGTGGACTGCAAAGTTTATGTTACTAATTATATTCTATAGAGACTGAGTGAATTTCTGAATAGATCTAAGTTGGTTGAAGTGTTGAAAATTTTTATTGGTACATTTGGACCCGAGCATAATTGATTCAACCCCCCTCTTAGTTATTCTAAGATTATTTTAACATAAACTACAGTATGTTGCTCATAGCTAATCAGATATTGCACATTTAGTTGGTATAGTTACAAGGTTTTCTGCCAACCCAAAGGATACACATATGTCTTTAGAGTAAAGAATATTTAGATATCTGAAAAGGACTAAAGATTTTGGTCTGTTATACACAAAAGGAGGAGATTTTGATCTCAAGGTGTATGTCGATGTTGATTGGGATAGAAATATTGATGACAAAAAAGCACAAGTGGCAGAGCTTTCTTTTTAGGAGAAAGGTTAGTGACATGGTTAAGAAAGAAACAAAGTTGTATTTCACAATCTACCACTGAAGCAAAGTATGTTTCCGCATCTATGAATTATTCTAATATTTTGTGGATCAACCAATTACTTGAAGGTATGCAAGAAGAGATTACTAATCTAGTTACTATTTTTTTTATAATACAAGTGCTATTAATATATCAAAGAATCTAGTGATGAATTCAAAGACAAAGAACATATATATTAAGTATCACTACTTGAGAGAGAAAGTACAAGATACACATGTGATATTGGAGTATGTGAATTTTAAAGAACAAATAGCTAATATATTTACCAAACCACTACCAAAGGATGCTTTTGAGTATCTCCGAGGTAAGTTAGGGGTTCTTCCCCTATCCAATATTCACTAAGGCATGATGTATGATGTATCAATTCAAGTATTTATCAGAATATCTATTTTGTGAGTTGATGCTAGTGTTCACTCTTTAGGTGAAGCCTAAAGTAGTGAAAAGAAGTTTATGACTACAATTAGAGCTCAATACAATTGAGATATAATTTATTGTCTGAGAATTTTTTTAGGAGTATGTTTCTTTTGCATTGTTGTAAAAGAGGGAGAATATTATTGATGATTACTATCTCATTACTATGAGAGAGATGAAATTGATGAAGATCTAGTAAAGGGAGAATAAAGATGTTCATAAAAATAAGTTGTCAGAGAGGGATATTAAAGAAGAAGATCAGATATAGGAACAATGAAAGAGGGAGAATATGAATAGAGAATTTATAGCTTAGAGGGAGTATAAGAATGACAGTGGAGTGTTACCATCATCAATTGAACAATGAAGATTGTTAGTGTTACCATCAATGCCAAAGAGGAAGATTGTTACCATAATTGATGATGATGATGATGAGATCGACCAAGATCAAAGGAATAAAAGATAGTAGAAAGGTTAGATTATTTATTATTTTGTCATCGATATCAAGCAATTGATTTCTAGTTTATATTATGTTGCCACATCATTCGGTATATGATATAAGTTGAATGATTTAAGAAGATGAAGAAAATAGATGTTGTAAAGTTGAAGAACTTAATTGGGCAACCGATATAGATCAAACAATGATAAGGTTATATTGATATAATTGTTTTCTACCTAGCATAAGATTATATCAAGTTAGAAAAGTATGGTAATGAAGATTTGTCAAGTCATTAAGAAAAAGAGTTTTGGCTACCAAGCAGGAAATGTCACTCGGTAAAGGAAAAAGAGCTAAGGACACCAAACAAGAAAGTATTAGGCACCGAGCAAGGAATAGTAATTAAATAGAAGGATTGGAACAAAATTTAATGATTGGCTATGATGAGTTGGATGATCATGATGTCAAGGAAAGTTAGTTAGAGAGATCTACGATCAGGAGAATTAAAGGTGATGATATACGATATAGATCTAAATGGTTAAAACAAATGGAACAAGTTTCAAGAAAGTTCAAGTTCCTAGGTGAAAAGAAAATGTGTTACCGAGATCCAGATTTGAGGTATAATGAATTGGATGGTTAAGATTGATCAAAGGAAAATGTAATAGAGGAGATTAAGTAGAAAAACATATCTATATAAAGGATGAATTTGTATAAGTAAATGGTTGGAAAATTAAATATTTGAAGATTCATCGACTGATGCAATGAAGAAGGAACATAGAGATTCTGAGTAAGAAAGAAGGATCTGATGAAGTGTTAAAGCCAGTGGAAAGTAAAGAATTGAAGTGAAGATAGAAGAGCACACAAAGGATCTAGTTATGCAAAGATAGTTGCAAATCTATAGGTCAAACCATTTACTATTGCTTATTAACATTTGTAACAGAGAAATCTCTTAACTAGTAGACTTAACAGTCTTATTGTAAAATCATTTCAAAAGGTAACATTCTAAAGAGTGTTTGAAGTCCTCTAACAAGGCCACTCCTAACAGGATGAAGATCCTAATAGATCTAAGGTAAATCCTTTGATCGGGTCACACTTAAGAGTGTGTATTGTAATCTTCAACTGGATTGGCTCTTACCTAGGCATACTTTAGAATAGTATTTTCTGAGTGGCTGAAAATTTCCACAGTGGGTTTTCCCAAAGCTAGGTTTCCATGTTAAATATTGGTGTTACATGTGATGAATGTTTTATGTGATTGGTTTACTGATTATCAAAGTTTGTTTACTATTGTCATTAAATAGTGAATTATGTTTAACCGAGTTAATTAGAGAAAAGTTTTTAAGGTACAGATAATCAGGGATTAATGATTCACCTCCCCTCTCCATAATCAAACACTCAGGTACTTCAAAGATAAACACCATGCATCACACAAATGGGCTACAAAATAATGGAACTTTCAAGGTGGTAGTTTGGGACCCAAAGAAGGTGGTGCAAAAGACCCATTATAAGCCTCACAGAATCCAAAACATTTGGCCCTTGGATTTAACACCCCTCTCCTGCATATAAAAGGCCCCAATACCATAACTGGGGGTACTAATTTTCCCAACGTTACCCTCTTGATATCTGGGATGAAATCATAGAAAGTGAAGACATCCTTGAAGAGGAAGTGAAGAAATCTTACGATGATATATTCAATGTTGAAACCTTCCTATGAAACTTTGTCCTCTGCCACCTCATCATCAACATTATGGACCTCCCTGTCATCCATCCTGAACTCATAGACTAGGACCAACCAAGCGTTGCACATATCGATGAGTTATGAAGTAAAGAAGCACTCTTAAGATTCATGGGAGCATCAGACCAACAAAAAGATTGGGGGCACAAATCATCATATGTCTACAAGTTAGACCCCAAGGGATACTTCGAGGAAGAAGAAGTCTTTAGCTAACAAATAAAAAATGAAAAAGATTTGAATGAGTCTCTTTTTGAAAACCCTCTGGGACACGTCTTGACTCTAAAAAAGTAAAAATAAAGGGTGTATCCTCTAGTGAAAACCTCTTTGAGGTGCTAGAAGATGAAGACTTGCCTCTTTCTCCTATCCATGATTATAGAAAAGAGCAATCCTCCATACTCATCAAAGACAACAAGCCTATCAACTTGGGAACTGAGAAATGTCCAAGAATAACATACATCACAAAATCCCTGATTGAAGGCGAAGAGACAACTTTCAAAACACTTCTCTAAGAAGAAACCATAAATTTCACATGGTCATACGCTCACATGCCTGGGTTGGATTCGAACTCGGTCATTCATGACACAAGGATGGAGATGTAAAAGCTAGGTCAAAAGGCACACCTAACTATCTAGCCACCTTGTAGAGTAAGCACAATAGAAACACACAACACATTGAATAGCACCAATGAGAGGAGGAACACAAACACTTTATTAATTCATCCAGATAGCTGCATACATGCCCGGTTGTGAGGCCTTCCAGGTTACGACCAACAAGATTTGCAAAATTTAGACTTAATCTCTATCTTTTATCCAACTTCCTCATGACTGTCTCACCCTACATCTAAACATCCTTATTTATACTTTCCAAAATGACTTACAAAAGATTCTAGATTATTAAAAATAGAAGGATGACCAAAAAATGGTCTACACACATCCCAAGATAAGATCCCAATCATTAAATTTGTGACCTAAATTAAATACATAAGTCAGCTCCAACTAAGAACCAACACAGACAAAATCGATCAAAGAAGAACTGAGCATCAACAAATAATAGGTTCACTCGGCATAGGAAGGAACACTTGGCCAAAACTAGACAACTCGACACATACAAGAACAATCAGCCAACATAAGACAACTCGACACACATAAATGCTTGAGAAAGACCTTAACTCGACAATAATTTCAAATTAGCACTTACTGGTAGAATGAACAAAATGAGTAGGAGAGCAAGGCAACCCATGATGCTCCTTCATCACACAACTAGGCTTGAAAGAAATGATTCTTCTGAGTCATTGAGATGTCACAAACCAAGATGAATCCAACTCAGATTGAGAAATACATCTAGCATCTTCCACTGGTCTATTCTTCCACTTCAGCAAATATTCATAGTAATCCTTTCCTCTTGTGATTTTACCAATCCTCTGATCAGATATATGTTCAACTTCATCAACATGCTTCTTAGGAAAATAATCTGATATAAGAACTTCATTGTATGACTCATGATACTTATGCAAATCAACAAAATTGAATATAGGAGATATATCCTTGTCATCAGGTAACTCGACTTCATAAGCATTACCACTATCAAACTTCCTCAAAATTCTACAAGGACCAAACTTCTTCATTTTTAGCTTACTATATGTTCCAACAGGAAATCTTCCCTTCTTCAAATGAGCCATCACCTCATCACCAACTTCAAAAACATGATGTCTCCTAGACTTGTCAACATCTTCCTTATACTTCTGATTACTTTGTTCCAATTTCAACTTCACTTCCTCATGTAAAGACTTCATAAATTCAACAAAAACTTCCCCTTCAACACTTCTCTTTTCTTCACCAACAATATCCCTTAAATACGATACTCTAGGATTCATTATCTAGGTTGCATTCCAATAACAATATCAAAAGGTGTTTTCCCTATACTCCTAATCACATAATTATTATATGAAAACTCAGCTTGTGCCAAAACCATATCCCAATTACTTGACTTATCTCCCACTAAACATCTCAACAAATTACCCAAACTTCTATTCACAACCTTTATCTGTCCATCTATTTGTGGATGGAATGTAGAACTAAATCTCAACTTAGTATCCATCTTCTTCCACAAAGTCCTTAAAAAATAACTAACAAACTTGCTATCTTGGTCAGATATAATACTTCTAGGTATTCCATGCAATCTAACAATCTCTTTGAAGAAAATATCAGCAACATGCACAAAATATGATGTCTTCTTACATGGTATGATATGTGTCATCTTAGAAAATCTATCCACAACAACAAATATGGAATCATACCCCCTTGTTGTCTTAGGTAATCCAAGAACAAAATCCATACTGATGTCACTCAAAGATTTCTCAGGAACAGAAATAGGTGTATACAATCCAGTATTCTAACTTACTCCTTTTGCAACTTGACAAATTCCACAACTCCTTACAAACTTCTGAACATCCTTATACATATGTGGCCAATAATACTTTTTTTAAAGAAAACTCAATGTCTTATCAATTCCAAAATGTCCAGCCAATCCACCAAAATGCTTTTCCTTAATCAAATTAATTCTCATGGAACTTCTTGGTATACACAACTGAATTCCTTTAAACAACATACCTTCTTGAATGAAATACTCCACAAACTTACTTGATTGTTCTGACAAATTTGATGCTCTGTACTCTCTCCACACCTCAGAAAAATTAGGGTCGGTGTCATACAAATCCTTCATCTCATCAAAACCAAGAACTGCAACCTTCATCTCAGTCAACAAAGAACTTCTTCTACTTAGTGCATCTACAACTCGGTTAGTAACTCCACTCTTATGTTTGATCACAAATGTGAAACTCTGTAAATATTCAACCCACTTCATATGCCTCTGATTCAACTTATGTTGACTTCCCAAATATTGCAAATATTTATGATCAGTATACAACACAAACTCACTCAGTATCAAATAATGTCTCCACTTTTTCAAAGCTTGAACAATAGCATAAAACTCTTGATCATACACATAATACTTCATTTTAGCATCATTCAACTTCTCAATAAAGAAAGCAATAGATTTATCCTCTTGACTCAACACGGATCCTATTGCACTACCACTTGCATCACACTCAAATTGAAATACATTATTGAAATTAGGCAAAGCTAACATAGGTAACTCGACAGCCTTTTGTTTCAAAGTCTCAAAACTCTTGTCTGCTCTATGTGTCCACTTAAAATCCTTTTTATTTCCTCTCATAGTCTCAGTCATAACATTACAAACAGAACTAAAATTCTTAATGAACTTTCTATAGAAACTAGCCAAACCATGAAATGATCTTACCTCACCCACATTCTCAGGTGTAGGCCACTCCAAAATTTCTTTAACCTTCTCAAGATCCATTTTCAAACCATTAACTAAAATTAAAAATCTCAAATACACAATCTCTTCTTGCATAAATGAACACTTCTTCAAATTAATCAATAGTTTCTCCTCTTTCGATCTTTGCAACACTTGTCTAATATGTTCAAGGTTTTCTCCTTTAGTTCTACTGAATATCATAATATCATCCAAATAAATAATCACAAACTTACCCAAAAATCTCTTTAGAACTTTATTCATCAACCTCATGAAAGTACTAGGTGCATTAGTCAAACCAAAAGGCATAACCAACCACTCATACAAACCATCTTTTGTCTTGAAAAAAGTCTTCTATTCATCACCTTCTCTAATTCTGATATGATGATACCCACTTTTCAAATCAATCTTGGTAAAATATCTTTATCCACTTAAATAATCCATTATGTCATCCATCCTCAACATAGGAAACCTATACTTCATAGTTATCTTGTTCATAGCTCTAGAATTGGTACACATTCTCCATTCTCCATTCTTCTTAGGTGCTAACACAGTAGGTATAACACATGGACTCAAACTTTCTTTGATCAAACCTTTCTGCAACAACTCCTACACTTGTCTGTTAAGTTCTTCATTCTCGGTAGGTGTCAATCTATATGGTGCTTTCTTTGGTAAACTAGCTCTAGGAATCAAATCCATACAATGACTTATACTTCTTACTGGTGGTAAACTATCTAGAATATCCTCTGCAACAATCTCC
This sequence comes from Chamaecyparis obtusa, assembly GCA_027943335.1. Classification (NCBI taxonomy): domain Eukaryota; kingdom Viridiplantae; phylum Streptophyta; class Pinopsida; order Cupressales; family Cupressaceae; genus Chamaecyparis; species Chamaecyparis obtusa. Next base: position 574,391 of record BSBK01005283.1, on the reverse strand, counting down.
TTGTATTCATTCAACAAGTTTTCAATTTCTACTGGCACTCAGTCTCTACTATCTTTTGTTTCTTGGCCATTACTATTTTTTGTCACTCAATCATTACTACCACAACTCAGCCTCTTAGGAATTATAGAAAAATAGAATTGGTTCTTCTTCATGTTCTTTTCAAATTGCTTTCCATTAACCATGCAAATTTTCACAGTAGTACAATTCATCTCATCTGGAACCTCAATCAAAGGTAACAATGTTTGCTTTCTTCCATTCACCCAAAGAGTATATTGATTCAATCTACCATCATGCACAACATATCTATCATATTGCCAAGGTCTACCCAATAGAATATGACAACAATCCATAGGCATAATATCACACAGAACCTCATCAAAGTAACTTCCAATCTTGAATTTCACAATGCATTTCTTACTTACCAGCAATTTATGTTCATCCTTGATATGAAACATGATAGGGTTTAGGGTGTCTCAACCTTTGTAATTTTAACTTTGTAACCAACTCCTCTAATGCCAAATTCGTTGAACTTCCACTATCAACAATCACTTTGTAACATTTTCCTACCATCTTAAATTTGGTCTTGAAAAGACTTCTCCTCAGGAAAGGTTCCTCATAAACTCTTTTATTGCACAAAGTTCTCCTTACCATCAGATTCTCTCCATCCTCTGGCCTATTTGATAAATCCTCAAGATCCTCATGTACCACAAAATTCCTATGACTTTGTTCATTTCCATCAAAATGTCTACACTCAAAAGATCTATTCCCTTCTTTTCCACATTTGAAACAATTACCATTAAAACCACCTCTAGAATAAGAATTACCTCTTCCTCGGTAAGAACTACCACCTTTCCACTCGGTCTTGCTTTTATCTTCAGTTTTCCATTCAAATTTTCTCTTATCTTACATAGAATTATCAAATCTTCCACCTTCCGCATAGGATCTACCTCTACCTTTCTGGAATCTACCACTTCTACCTCTATGTCTTTGTTCATGCTTCTTTGTCAATATATCCTTAGCTTTAAAAGCATATTGATATTCTTCTTCCACATTGTCCAATTTTACAAAACTTATCTCATCCTAAATTTCAGATCTCAATCCATTCAGATACCTTGCAAATTTCTTGACCTCATTATCTACATGTCCAGATCGGATGTCAAATTTGTAAAATTCCTTAGTGCATTCCTTCACAGTCATATCCCTTTGTCTAAGGTTTTGCATCTTCTTCAGCAAACTAACTTGGTAATTAGTAGGGAGGAACTTCTTCTTCACCTCATTCACCATTTTCAACCAAGTTTTGATATTTTCCTTTCCTCTTCTTTGTCTAATAGTTTGTAAATGCTCCCACCACAGTGAGACATGACCTTTCAACCTGGTAACCACAATTTTCACCTTCCTATTCTTAGGAGTGATTTCAAACTCAAGGAAATTTTCCATATCAGAGATACAATCCAAAACAACATTGGTATCCAATTTTCCATCATAAGGAATAACTTCAACAACATGCTTTGAATGTGCCCTAGATAATACTCTCAATAATCTTTCCTCATCTTGATCTTCCTCAGGTTATGGATTAAGGTTTGGTACTTCTACTTCAATATCACTCACATCATCAGGATGCACTCCTCTTCTCTGGGCTATCTCCACAACATCTAGTCTGGATACAATTTGTCTTAACATGTAATTATGGCATTATCAACATTTCCTCTACCTCGAACCATCTTGACAAATAGGTTCTGGGAAGATCGTAACCCTCTACAAGTTTATAGGTCAAATCCGCAGATTTGCCACCCTACAACCAAATCCAACTTAGGGTTCTACATCATCCAATCTCCTTAAGGATGAACCTTAAGCTATGATACCACCTTACATAAGGATGGAGATGTAAAAGCTAGGGCCAAAGGCACACCTAACTATCCAACCACCTTGCAAAGTAAACACAACATAAACACACAACACAGAGAACAACACCAAGGAGAGGAGGAACACAAACACTTTATTAATTCATCCAAATATCTTCATACATGCCTGACTGTGAGGCCTTCTAGGTTACGACCAACAATATTTACAAAATTTAGACTTAATCTCTATCTTCTATCCAACTTCCTCTTGACTGTCTCACCCTACATCTAGACATCCTTATTTATACTTGCCAAAATGGCTTACAAAAGATTCTAGATTATTACAAATAGAAGGCCAACCATAAAATAGTCTACACACATCCCAAGATAAGATCCCAATCATTAAATTTGTGACCCAAATTAAATACATAATTAAGCTCCAACTAAGAACCAATGTAGACATACTCGGTTAAAGAAGAGCTGAGCATCAACAAATAATAGGTTCACTCAGGCATAAAAAAAAATAGGTTCACTCGACATAGGAAGGAATGCTCAGCCAACACTGGATAACTCAAAACGTACAGGAACACTTAGCCAACATTGGATAGCTCGACACATAGAAATACTCAAAAAATATTGTAACTCGGCAATGACTGTAACTCAACACTTACTAGAAGAATGAACAAATGAGCTGGATAGTAAGGCAACCCAGGATGCTCCTGCATCAATCCATCACCTTGCAGTGGACCCAAGTGCAAAACCATTCAAGAAGAAGCTTCACAAGATGCATCCCAAGGTATCCCTATTGGTTAAAGAAGAAATTGAAAAACTCCTACAAGGAAAAATCATCTGAGCTATTGATTATTCAAAATGGATCTCTAACATGGTAGTGGTAACCAAGCCATCAGGGGAAATCAGGATCTGCACGGACTTCAGAGACCTTAACAAAGAATGCCTAAAATATGATTTCCCTTTGCCAAACATAGACATGATCGTTGAACTGGCTAGTGGTCATGAGATGCTATCACTCATGGACAAATTCTTAGGGTACAATCAGATTTGCGTAGCAGAAGAAGGCAAACACAAAATGATATTTACAACACCACGGGGTACTTTTTGTTATAATATGATGTCATTTGGGTTAAATAATGTGGGAGATACCTATCAGAGAGCAATGCCAACCATATTCCATGACATGATACACAAGATACTTGAAGATCATGTGGATGACATTCTAGCCAAATTAAAAACACAGTTGGAACACCTTGATATTCTTGAGCGTGTGTTTGACCAACTACATCATTACAACTTAAAACTCAACCCAAAGAAGTGTGTCTTTGGCATAACATCAAGTAAGTTACTAGGGTTCATTGTATCATGGTGAGGCATCGAGATTGATCCCAAAAAATTCAAGGCCATAATGGACATGCCTCCACCCCGTACACTTAAGAAACTAAGGATCCTACAAGGAAAGCTACAATTAGTCCATAGATTCATATCATAGTTAGTTGACAAATGTCAACCATTCACACATCTGCTTCGCAAGGACATCAACATCAAGTGGAACCCAATCTATCAACAGAGTTTCAAGAAACTCAAAGAATACCTAGGAAACTCGCCCATTCTTATGTCGCCAACATAAGGATGCCCTCTCATCCTATACTTTTCAGCAACTATTACAACACTGGGTGCATTGTTGGCCCAACTTGATGATAATGGTAAAGAAAGAGCCATCTACTACATCAGTCACACACTTGTCGGCTATGAGTTGAAATATTCACCTATGGAGAAGGCATGTCTTGCAGTGGTTTTTGCCACTCAAAAAAATTGGCATTACATGCTAAGCCACACCATAAGACTCATTTCCAAAGTGGATCCACTCAAGTACCTACTTTCAAAAAAAGCATTTACAGGCCAAATGGAAAAATGGGTCATGCTCCTCAGTGAATTTGGCATCCAGTATATAAAAAAAAAGGCAATAAAGGGGAAGGTCATTACAGATCAGCTAGTTGAAGCACCCCTGGTATATGTGTATCCATTGGTAATGGAGTTCCCTGATGAACATCTTTGCATGGTTGAAGAACAACCAACATGGAAGCTATATTTTGATGGATCTTACACATCTCATGGATAAGGAGTGGGAATCCTCTTTGTCACACCTCAAAGTGAATATATCCTAAAGTCATTCAAATTGGGATTTCCCTACACCAATAACATTACAGCATATGAGGCCCTCATCTCCAGGCTCAAGACAACTATCCAATGGAATATCACAAAACTGCAAGTGTTTGGAGATTCGCAACTCATAATCAAATAGATCCTAGATGAGTTCCAAACTAAAGATGACAAACTATTACCCTACAAGGAATTGGTGGAAAAAATGGAAGAGCAATTCCTAAGTCTACAATTCACATAGATACCTAGGCTATAGAACAAAGCTGCAGATGCCATGACAACCATTGGGTCCTTGCTAAAGATCCATCGAGATTCAACATAGTAATTTTTTCTAATAGAGTAGCTACATACAATCTCTTACGAGAACACCAATTTTGAAATGGTGTGTGTTTTGGTTGGTCCCCAGTCCCTATGGTACCATGAAATCCATGCTTATCTAAATAATGGTATCATAGCTCCTCACCTCAGCAACACCTAACACCAGAACCTTATTCACAGAGCTTCATGCTACACTCTTGTAGATAACACCCTGTATCATAATGGATATTCTTAACATTCTCTCTCGGTATTTAGATTTGAATGAGGTCATCCTAGGGTTACAAGAGGTTCATACTGGAATCTGTGGTTCCCACATGAGCAGCATGGTCCTGGAAAAGCAACTGCTCAGAGCTGGGTACTATTGGCCAACAATGGAATGTGATGCATGTGAGTTTGTAAAGAAATGCCTACCATGTTAGTAGCATGCCAATCTGACCCATGCTCTAGCACAAGACTTGTATCCCATTGCACCACCTTGGCTCTTCTCATGCTGGGGCTTCAAAGTCATTGGTAATATAATCCCCCTTTCCTCGAATGGACATAAGTATATCATAACAACCACTAAATAATTCATGAAATGGGTCGAAGAAATCCTTCTCACCCTTACCACCAGTATTCAAATATCCAAGTTCAACCTGTACCGCATCATCTATTGCTACAACATCCCTTACACCATCTTCACCAATCATGACACCCCCTTTGAAAACCATCATATGCAAGATATGTGTGCCAGATTTCACATCCACCATCGATTCTCTAGTTCATACTTTCCCCAAGGGAATGAGAAAGCTGAGGCAACCGACAAAACCATTCTGAAGATCCTCAAAAAGTTTGTCAATGATTTTGGTTGTGATTGGCACCTCCAAATCAATCCCTCCCTTTGGGCATACTGCAGTTCCTTCCAAACCCCCATAAGTATCACCCCATACTCCTTAGTATATGGTGTTGATGTTGTCTTATCAATTGAGGTCGAGGTTCCTTCATTGTGTGTGTCTATGAAAAATTATACCATTGATGAAGACTATTGTGTGGCACGCCTCATCCAGTTGGACCTGTTAGAGGAGAAGAGGCAAAAAGATTATGATCATGTGGTTGTATACCAGAACTAACTTAAAAAAAGCTACAACAAAAAGGTCCACCCTAGACAGTTCCAGATAGGTGACATGGTCCTTAAAGAGAATCAAAAAGTGCAAGTGAATTGAGAAAAGAAAGGCAAGTTTGAACCTATTTGGTTGGGTCCTTACGTGGTCATAGCATATTTTGGCTCATGAGCCTACTCGATGTCTACGCCTAAAGGGGATCCCTTGAATGATCCCATCAATATCATCCATCTAAAACACTTCTATGCTTGAACTATCCCCTATGTATCTAAAAAAATCCATAAAAATTACAAAATGTCCTGAAAAAAATCTATCTTAACCTAGTAAATAGGCGCCTTGATGATATCAAAACCATCAAAAAATGAAAAAAATAAAAACAAAATGAAAAAAGTAAAGAGAAATAATCGTCCAATGGTGAAAACTTGGCAATCAAGTGCCTTGGACAAGTATGTTGGTGAAAACCTGGAAACATGCACCATACAAAGGGAACCATGTGATTATCTATCAAACTCCCACCCCCTGTTCCCTTCACCCACTCATCATCACTTCTCTGAATCCCTGTCACAAATCCCTATTCCTACGGTGTTCCCATCATCATAAAAAAGATTGAATTCCTTTCTTGCATCTTGAGCTTCCTATGTATATCACTTGTATAGCGAGACCTTATTCCTACATCCTGAGCTTTGTATATATCTTTGTCACTATTGACCTATCCTAATCCCTGAGCTTTTGCAAACATCCACTTTATATAACAACTATGCCTTTCGCACTATATCGTCAAGTCTCATTGTACATATCCCCCACTTCTCCTACAGAAATGTGGTCACTTGGCTTGTCTCGTCCAACCTTGTACATCAACAAGTTCCTCAGTCACCATCCTTGATTCAACGATTATCTCATATTCATATTTTTCCTCTAGCCATAGCATTTCCCCATGAATCCCACTAACAAGTCCTTGTGGGATGCATCCTTCCTCTTATCTGACCTAATCTCCCCATCCATCAGTCAGTCAATCTCTTTTGGAAAAGGACATTTCTTGGATTTATCACTTTGATTTTGGATTATTTCTTTGGTTCTTGGTTATCTTTTTGAAGGTTTCTCATCGTTCCTCTCCGCAAGGTCGCCACAATCCTTTATCTCATGGTGTATTGTGAATGAGAAAAATCTGGAGGCATTATTTCCACCATGCCTCCACCTGGATTCATGCGTAATGTCATGGAAACCCTTGTATTTTTTTGTGTCAGTCCTCTGCAATGCTAGTGACAAGGCCTTGAGTTCCTAGTAACCTTGATAGGTCTCTAATGTTTCTATATCAAACTAAGGTGTTCTCTCTGACATTAACACAATGAAATCCCCAAAGTATCGTTAGCTGCATTAAATTCATATTGCATTATGCATCTTTTCTCATGGGATGACATCTATTTATCCCCTTTCCACTCCCCCCTTCCTTCATGCCCTTTTTCCCCCATCTTTTCTCCCCATTCCCTTCCTGATTGTGTCTTTTTTGAGAAAATTCCATAAAGCTTTTCTTTGCGTTATTTTCTCAAGGGGGTACAACCTCTTATCGTCATGGCTTCACCACGAGTCATGGGCACCTAATTTCATGTGGGGCAACTTATTTTCTTTTCTTTGATGCAACACCACTTGCGGCGTCATATCAAAGAGGGGCAAAATGTAGACGTCTAAAAATCATCCCTATCAATTAAATTTATTTAATTAATAATCCTTGTGACATCATAATTAATTTTAATTAATTAAGCATGGTTTCTATGTTCGTCTATCCATTTAATTAAAATTATTAAGTTGGGTTCATTATCTAAGATATTTAAATTTAATTTGAATACTCCCCTCTCTAATGTATTAAACCTATTTTAATACATGTCCCCCCATAAATCTCCTTTTTGAATAAATCACTATTTATTTAAATCCCTCCACATCCTAATATTTTTCTAAGCTTGGATTAATCTAAACCTAATTTAAATTAATCTAAATCCATACCTAAAACCTAGCCTACACCCATCACCTCACTTGCTAAACCTACTCTCCCACCTAATCATTCCCTTAACCTCACTTAAATAGGGATTCCTAACCTCATTAGAGCTAACAAGTTGCTCACACATATGTGAGAAACTCTTCCCAAGGAAGCCACCAAACTTCCTTGAATGCTCCAACTCCTTAAAAATTTGTCCCCAACACTCTTCCCCAAAGTTACTCACATATGTGTGAGCAACCTTGAGCCCTTCAAACCTTAAATACCCATCTTGTCTCAAGTTGACCTTTCATCATTGTCTTCCTCTCTAGCCTATGTGCCTCCTATGTGGCTCCTATGTGGATTCCACATAGGTGCCACCTCATCCAAGTCCTCTTCCTCCCTCCAAAAATCTATAAATAGAGGTCTTTCCATGAGAAAAACACTAATTCATTTTATGCATTGTTATAATGTTAGTTTAGCTCTAGAATTTTATAGCAATTTAGCATGTTAGTTTCTTGTTCTTTATTTCCATCTTGATCGCATTTAATTATTAATGGTGAATGAATCTTATCTTTGCATCTCATTTGTAGCTCTTAATCCTCATCTTCATCTCTTGGAATCCTTGATGCAAACTAGTTCTTCATACTAGTTCTTGCATCATTTTGGGATCTCTAATAGCTTGCATTTAGGACTTGATCATTTAAAGCTTGCATTGGGGATATTTTCATTGTGTTTGGAGAGTACATCCACATTCTCCAAAATGAACAAATCAAATGGAGCTTGGGTGATCCCGTTTTGGTTCAATCGGAGTTGGTGTGTTTGAATCTTCATTGCAGGTTGCATGCTTGTTTAAACTAACATTTTCTTGTCTACGCGTGCTCTTGACAAGTTAGGTTCTTCACACTCACACCAAAAAATTGGTAGATGAAAGATATTTTTCTTTTAATGAATCTCTTGTCTACTTTCCTTCTTGATATCCCTTACATATATTATTGTTTGGTTTACACCATCTTGGAAAATCTCTTACTACACATGTTGAAATTATCCTTACCAAGTTGTTGAAATTAATGTGACACATCCTCCAGTGCCAAAGCTAGTTTTCATAAGTCTAAGGTACCAAGTAACTCTCTGTAGCTCCTTCTAGTTGATACACATTTCCTCTTGATCTTCTTCTTGTAAGATATAAAATATGGATGAATAGGGTTTAGAATAATGCACATGAAAGAGACCCTAAACCCATATTTTACTCATACATATAAATTTTAAGGGGATGGAATGTAAATATGGAAATGCTAATGTTGAGATGAAGAAATAAAGGTACTTATCTCCAAAAAATAATTGGCTGAAGACCCTATCAGATGGTCTAAAAAATTGTTGATTTTTGTGATCCTAAACCGAAACTGCGAGATCTACAAAACCCAGAAATATTTTTCTTTTCTGAGCAAGGTCGACCTTGACCTTAGGACTGGGGTAAGATCTTACCCTGGGGTACAATCTTGACCCCCACTAAAATTTGACCTTGACCTGAAATAGCTCCGACAAAAATTCTATTTGTGGATCCTAAAAGTTTGGCAAAAATGGTACCCAGATTTGCACTATAATTTTTCGTCCTGCACCTATACCTACAAGAAAAATAGTTTTGTTTGTTGGGGGGGAGGGGTTTGCCTTAGTCAAACCCCAATTTAGGAATTAACCTTGAAATTGAATTGAAATTGCAGTAGTAAGCAAAGTAAATGAAACAATTCACCTTGCCTATGTTGAAACCCTTGTGAAGGATTCGAATCCTTGAATCCACAAGTATGGATGTACCAAATGAATGTAGAATTGGATGTAGGATGTCTCAAATCAATTGTCTTTAGATCTTCAACACCAATCTTGAATGGATCTTGGAATAGGAAGAGGCTTGAATGGATGAATGGAGAAATCTTCAACAAGAGGGCTCCATAGAGATTGAATCCTTTAATGACTACTAATGGATCTCCTTGCTGAATTGGATCTTGAATGCTTGAAGGCTTGAATGCTTAAATTATTGATCTTCTTGCTTGAGAGTGCTTGAGCATGAAAGTGGATTTCTTGATGATTGATTGCACTTGAGATATTATGAAGGTGAGATGAAGAAAATGAGAGAGGAAGACTCCTTTTTATAGTGATCTAGGGCACAAACTTCTAGAGAGGCCACATAGAAAATAATAATTAAGAGTCCATGGCACAAAACTCTAGAGAGGTGCAGATGGAGAGGAATTTAAATTAAATTCTTGACACAAAACTCTAGAAGGTGACCACCCTTAATATAGAAACAAAAATAATTATTTAAGAGCCTTGTCACAAAATTCAAGGTAAGGCCAACCCCAATGTTAATTTGAGCATTAGGCACAAAACTCGAGAAAGGATAATCTCCAATAATAAATTAGGAATCCTATAAAAGGCTCAAGAAAGGTCCAACTCAAATATTAATTTAAGAATTCGACACTTAACTCAAGAAATAGTGGCCCCAAAGAGGGAAAAGACAAGATTTTGATGAAACCTCGAAACTGGAACCTAACCCTGAGGATCTCGGACCCTAGGGTCAAGGCCGAGGTTGAATTTGACCTAGGTCAGGGTTGAGGTTGACTTTGACTTAGGTCAGAGTCGAGGTCGACCTTGACCCTAAGGTCAAGAATCTCAGGTTTGCAATTCAGGATGCCAGAATTATGTTAGGAAGAAGTGGAAATTAGGGCAGAATAGGGGAAAAAGCTGAATCCAAGTCAAATACCCATTCAAGGCGCTTGACATGAACCCAAACCACTTACTCAGAAGGCTAAACATTCTTAACATGGAAGTGCTTCCATTTTAAGATGATACACTTCCAATTGCAATAATCATCCCAAACTTCTTTCGACCATCAAATTAAAACACAACATTGTATCCATTTTCGCACATCTGTCCAACACTCAAAATATTATGACATAAACCCTTCACATAGTAAATGTTGTCAATGTTATTCTTTCCATTAAAAATAATAGATCCAATTCCAATGATCTGTGCTTCTTTATCATCACCAAATCTAATAGGGCCTCAATCATATTTCTCAAGTTTCATAAAAAATTTTATCACCATTCATGTGATTTGAACATCCACTATCAATCAACCATTTTATTCTTATTCCTTCTAACAAACAATGTAGTCTCAATGTCATCATCAAATCTTTATAAAATGTTAGAAATATCAAATATAGGTTTTTCTTATTTTTTCATAAACAAACAGTCCTCTTGATCTGATTCATCATGTAATATACTAGCATTTTCATTAACATAGTAGGCCTTCTTATTGAACTTAAGCTTTTGTGTTGTTCCTTTTTAAGGACACCTAGTTTCCAAATGACCAATCTTTCCACATCTAAAGCATTTAAGGGGTAACATACATTTGTATTTTCTAGTACCTTTCTTCAAATTCCTTAAAAAGTTCACTTCTAACTCATATACACTATCATCTCCTGGATCTTCATTTGTCTTTGTGGTTTTAAAGGTTGTCTCAAATCTATTCTTTTCTTTTCCAAATTTCTTCAACTCAAATGTGGTCAGGGTGCCAAACAACTATTCTATGGTAAACTTCTTCAGATCATAAACTTCCTCAATAACTAAGATCTTGGCACTATAGCTCCTTGATAAGGTCATCAAGAGCTTCTCCATAACATCTTCATCAGTTATAGTTCCACCTTGATTCTTGACTTCATTCACAACACTGCCAACCCTCTAAAAGTAGCTTGCAATATCTTCACCTTCTTCCACTCTTAGATTCTCATATTGATGCTTAGTTGTTAACTTCTTAGATAACTTAACTCTATCATTTCCTTCATAAATATCTTTTAAATTTTCCCAAACTTCATAAGAAATCTTCAATGAACTAACCTTTGTCAACTCAATTTTAGATGAAGCATTGAAAATTTCATACCTTGCCTTTTCATTCTCCTCATAGGCCAAAATTTCATCTTGAGTAGTAGGACCATTCTGAGGTGTAACATACTTTGTCTCCACATCTTTCAAAGTAGTGTAGCTGATAGAAATCATGTAATCTCTCATCTGCACTTTCAGTAACTGTAATTGGATCCATCAAACATAGGAATAGTTAATTTGTGTTCCATTGGATCTACCTCAACTGATTAAGCTCTCTCCAATGCATTGATCTCAATGAAAACTCTCCCATTAAAAATATCTCACTTTCAATAATTCCAACTTTCAGGGAGATTTCATTGAAAGATCCACATTATTTTTTATTTGAATATAAAGTACTTTTATAAACATATAACTATAGTTCAGATAATCATAAGTTAAATTTTTTTCCCATCTTCATTGAATTATTCTACTATGAGATGGTTTAGAGGGTTGGTCCAAAATTCCATAATACATTGGAACAAATGGAAATTGTGCTCATTGACGAATATTAAGATTAATTAAGTTTCTTTCAAAAGGAAAAAATAAATATTATATTTCTAGATGATGGCCTACCACATTACTCAACACTTTTGATAAAATTATTTCTAAAGCTTTAGCTATTATGATTAAACCAATGACTAAAATGATATTTAAACTTAAATAAATAAATAAAGTTCATTGGTGGAAGGTTCATTCTCGATGATTTAATATTGGCTTGGGAAACAAGTGAGTGGGCTCAATAATCAAGGATTCTTTGTTGGTAAAGTTGGATTTTGATAAAGATTGTGATAGAATGTCATAGAGCTTTGCTATCAAGATGTTTTAGTGTTTCAGTTTTGGATTAAGAAAATACAGAAATGTTCAAATTCTATTCAATAATGCATATGCTCAATTGAGAATCAATAATTCAATGTCTAACCCATTTTCTCTATAAAGTTTGATTAAGCAAGGCTACCCCTTATCTTTATTTATTTATGTTTTAGCTATATATTCTCTTGATTACCTTTTACATAAATGCAACTAAATGAACCTAACTAAGGAAATCTTTATTCCTAATGTTATAAATTTACACTTTGTTGATGACAACTTTCTATTTATTCAAAATTCAAAATGAGAAATCAAGCTTGTTTTGGAAGTTCTAGATTTGTACTACTTTGTTGTGAGTTCTAAATTGGCTCATCATAACATTGAAATTTTAATGATCACTACCCAATCCAATTCCATAATAGATTCCTAGAGAGTGGAAAAAAATTAAAAAAGGACACATACATGATAACTTGGTATCCTATTTGGGCTAGGGGTTCCTCTCCTTGATATGTGAAATTGGTTTATAACATAATTAAAGAGCAAAATATTCAATTAGGGAAATAAATAGCTTTCACTAACTCACAAAATACAAGTGATAAAATAGATTTTTTCTACTCTCATGTTTATTACTCTTATTGGGTGCTCTCCAAAAAAAATATGTAGACCTTAATAAACTCATTCATTGATTCTTATGGACTAATTGGGATCATAATGTGAGTTTCAGATCTTCCTCTTGGCTATATTATAGACAACCAAAATTTAGAGGGGGTCAGGCCTTTTGGATCCTAGGATACAAGGGATTTGTTTATCTACAAAGTGGACAATAAGAGTTGTGTCAGGAGATGAACAACAAAAAATTCTAGTACATCACCAAATATCACTTGCTCATATGAACAATAGGTGGCAAAATGCAGGTTGGTTGGATAAAATTTTACTCACCTCCTTTCTTTATGTTAAAACACCTTTCCCATTGCAATCCATTTGGAAGGCTCGGAAAGAAGTATGTAACTTTCTAAATTGGAGGAATGATGTATGATGAAGGGTGCTCCCCTTAATACCACAAACACATAACAAAAATAGAGAAATAAAAATAATTTGTAAGAACAGAAAATGGGCTTCTTATTATCTCCACAAGTGTGGAATTACAAATTTTTAGAAATACAATATGCAAAGCCACATGGGCATTTTCCTTACAATAATCTATAAGATAGCTTCAAATATCAACCCAAAACTGCCCTAGACAACACTACAGGCCTTCCTTATATAGGCAATTTTCCACTGCCTGGGAAGGTTCCAGAATTTTAGTCCTTAAGGCAAACCAACCTTAGAATTATTTTATTTTTCATTTTAGTACATTAGAGTCAACTCAAAACAACTTTTAGAACTTAAAAGAAATTTTGAAGGAATTTCATTTTCTTTCATTTCAAGTGGCCCAACTTCTAGAGACCAAAAGTCATCACCCGTTGACCCAATTGACTATTATGACCCCATTTTGAAAAGGACACAAAGTGCTCTACAACATTTGGCTTACGTAGGCTCTAGTTAATCAAAGTTTCGACCTCATTCAGAGCCTGTAAAACCTTAAAAAATGAGTTCAAAGTTTCTATACCCTATTGCCAATATAAAAAAATTTCAATATCTACAAAAATAGACCTGATCTGGCAATGAAACTTTATTGGCAGACTGATATTACCAAAGTGAACCTCCAGGGAAGAAAATAGACCATTCTAAGCTCAAACGAAAAAACTTACTAAAAATAGTAAATTTCCAAAAATAGAATCTTTGCACAAGATAGCCCTTATTGAAAAGAAACCAGAAATATTTTTGGGTGATGCAAGATTGCCCTTACACCTAAGATTCTCCTGCATCAAACACCTGAGATAATTTGAGAAGTGACCCTATCACGACTTAGGTGTGTAGAGAAAAATCAAGACGATTAACCTCCTCCCTTGTTAGCCATGATGAATCTTCAATAGGTCATCCTTTCATTTGACCAGATATTCTTCATATGTCTTGTTCCTTGTGCTTCTGCCAACACGACTATCCAGTATATCCTCAATCTCTTTGGTGGCTAAAGTAGTTGTTGGAATACTCCACCATCCTTCTGTGATCTCATCTTCAACATTGCCTTCATGATACTCTGTCAAATCTGAAATATTAAATACTGGTGAAATATTCAGCTTAGTAGGCAATTCTACTTCATAGACATTTCCTGAATCATGCTTCTTCAGTATCTTACATGGCCCAAACTTTTTCATTTTCAACTTGTTATATGTACCCACTGAAAACCGCTCCTTTCACAAATGAACCATGACTTTATCCCCAACTAAAAATTTCTTATGCCTCCTTTTCTCATATGCTTTAGCCTTATATTGTGTATTCATCTTGGCAACGCGCTTCCTCATCTCCTCATGGATGTTCTTCAAATATTCTACAAAATCCTTAGCTTTAACACTACTTATTTCTCCTTTATCTATCTTCCTCAACTTAAAAGCATTTCTGGGACTACTTCCATATACATTCTAGAATGGTGATTTACCAGTACTCCTATTGACAAAATTATTGTATACAAATTATGCCTGTGGTAAAATCAAATCCCATCCCATTGGCTTATCTCCAACCAAACATCTCAAAAAAATTTCAAAACTCTTATTCACCATCTCTGTCTATCCATCAGTCTGTAGATGATGTGATGAGTTGAACTTCAAATCCGTCTTTAACTTCTTCCATAATGTACGCCAGAAATATCCAACAAACTTAGTGTCTTGATCTGAAACTATGTTCTTTGGAAAACCATGTAGTCTCACGACTTCTTTGAAATTTTTTTTTACCACATGAACAACATCATTAGTCTTCTTGTAGTGAATGACATGTGTCATCTTTGAAAACTTATCAACTATCACAAAAAACGAATCATGTCCCCGATGAGTCCTTGGCAAACCAAGAACAAAGTCCATACTAATATCCTCCCTTGGATTCCCTGGTACATGTAATGGTTGATACAACCTTGTATTATGCTTTACTCCTTTTCCATTTGACATACTCTGCAACTCTGTACAAAATTTTTGACATCTTATTGAAACTGTGGCCAGTAATCATTCTCACTAACCAAAGCAAGGGTTTTATCTCGACCAAAATGTCCAACCAATCCTCCACTATGCTTCTCCTTGATGAGATTCTCCCTCATAGAACTTCGTGGAATGCACAACTGACCCCCTCTAAATAGCATACCATCCTAGATGATGAAATACAACCACTTTATTTTGTCTAGAGTAATAGGTTTTGTACAAGCTTTCCAAACTTCACCAGAATCAGGATCCTCTAGATACAAACTCTTGAGTTCCTTGAACCCAATCACCTCAATTTGCATCTCTGTCAGCAAAATTTTCCTTCTGCTAAGAGAATCTGCAACTCTATTATATTTTCCACTTCCGTGTTTCAAAAAAAAAGTATAACTTTGTAAAAATTCAACCCATTTCAAATGCCTCTGATTCAACTTTCCTTGACTATTCAAATATTGCAAAGCTTGATGATTAGTATACAAAACAAACTCCTTAAGAAGAAGATAGTGTCTCCAATTCTTCAATGCTTGAACTATAGCATAAAATTCTTAATCATAAATAAAATATTTCATCTTGGCATCATTTAATTTCTCATTGAAATAAGTAATAGGTTTACCTTCTTGGCTCAAAATAGCTCATATTGCAGTAACACTAGCATCACAATCTACTTGAAACACCTTATTAAAATTTGGAAGTGCTAAAATAGTTTGTTCTGTAACTTTTTATTTCAACACTTTAAAACTCTTATCTTCCCCTGTAGTCCACTTAAACTCTTTCATATCCCCTCTCATTGTTTCAGTCAAGGGTCCACAAATACTGCTAAAACTCTTGATAAACTTTATGTAAAAACTAGCCAAACAATGAAAAGATCTTACCTCATTAGCACTCCTTGGAGTAGGCCATTCAAGGATAGTCTTCACTTTCTTTGGATCCATTTTTAGACCTTCTGCTAAAACTACAAACCACAGATACATTAACTCCTTTTTCACAAAAGTTCACTTCTTCAAATTAATCAACAATTTCTCTTTCCTCAACTTCTCAAACACCCTACGAATATGCATTATATGCTCCTCCAATGTCTTACTGAAGATCAAAATATCATCTAGGTAAAAAATGACAAACTTACCCAAAAAAAATTTCAAAACCTCATTCATGAGCCGCATGAAAGTTCTCGGTGCATTGGTTAGCCCAAAAGGCATGACTAACCACTCATATATCCCTTCCTTTTTTTTGAAGGCAGTCTTCCATTCGTCTCCTTCTCTGATCCAAATCTGATGATATCCACTCTTTAGATCTATCTTTGAGAAATACACAGCTCTACTCAAAGAGTCCATAATATCATCCATCTACGACAATGGAAACCTGTACTTGATTGTGATCTTGTTGATAGCCCTAGAATCTGTACACATCATGCATTCTCCATTCTTCTTTGGTGCAAATACTGCTGGTACAACACAAGGACTCACACTCTCTTGAATCAACCCCTTCTGCAACAACTAATGTGCTTCTTTGTTCAAATCTTCACTTTCTGTTCTGTGTGATGCCTTATTTGACAAACTGGCTCCTGGAATCAAGTCCATTTAAAGACTGATCTTCCTTACTAGTGGTAATCCATCAGACACATTATCGGATACAATATCTTGAAACTTATTCAACAAATTTACAACTTCTATAGGTACATCTTCTACTTCCTCTTTACTAGCTTTTGAAATTAAAGAAAAACACATATGCTCATGCTTCATACCCTCTAGGAACTTTCTTCCATTAATAAAACTTATTTTTGCATTACTACATACCTTTTCTTCTATGTCTTTCAATGACTTTATCTTATGTCACACTCCATCCTTTGTTAGGGAATATGTATTTGCTCGACCATCATGTACAACACACCTATTAAACTGGCACGACCTACCCAAAAACATATGACATGCATCCATGGGTATGATATCACATTGTACCTCATCATGGTATCCCCCAATCTTGAACTTTACTAGGCACTGCTCATTGATCATGACCTTGTGGTCATCCTACACCCAGGCGATCTTGTATGGATGTGGGTGTTTCTGCCTCTTGAATTTTAACTTCGTTAATCTCTTCTGACACCAAATTTCTAGTGTTTCCACTATCAATAATCACATCACAACACTTATCCTCACACTTGCACCTAGTGCGAAACAAGTTCCTCCTTTGCTCAGGTTCATTCTCACCACTCAACAGGACTCTTCTGTTAATTATGGCTTCTCCTCTTTTAACATCTTCAAAATGTGATGATTTGGCATCCTCATCTACATGCACAACTCTAGCCTGGCTGTTAGTTCTCCTATCTGTCCTTCCTTAGCGTTGTGGACATTCATATGTCGTATGACCTTCTCCACAGTGAAAACTTGTTCCACAGAAGTTTCCTCTTCCCGATCCTTGTCCTTGTCCTCTTCCTCTCTGATCTCTTTTATTCTGATTGAAATTATTTCCCCTAAGATTTTGACTGCTTCTGGCCTCATCCTTCTTTTTTTGATCTTCATTTCGACCTCCATAAGATCATCAATTAGATCTTACACCGTGACCTCTTCCGCTTTGCCTTCTTTCAAACTTCTTGTTCAACTTTTCCTTTACTTTTAGAGAAAACTGGTACACCTCTTCAATACTATTCATTCAGACTAAATTCAACTCCTCTTGAATGCTCCACCTCAACTCATTAAGATAATGGGCAACTTTCTCCTTGTTAGCTTTAGCATGGCCTGTTCTGATGAGGATTCGATAGAACTCCTCCGTATACTCCTGAATAGATCTCCCTGCTTGCTTCAAACCTTGCATTTTCTTCAGTAGATCAAGCTCATACTCAACATGAATGAATTGTCGCTTCAATTTATCAACCATCTAATCCCATCTTGTGATTTTATCCTTTCCTCTTCTATTTCGCTCTAATTGAATCTCCTACCATTAGATCTTCGCATGTCCCTTCAGTCTGGCCTTCGCAAACTTGACTCTATCAGGATCCTCAATATCTTCATACTCAAAATATTCTTCTAATTCATTGATCCAGTCGATCAATTCTTCTGGGTTAAGATTTCCTAAAAATGTGGGAACCTTAATCTTAGGTATTTTCCCAATCTTGAAAATGACCCAAAAAAGTCTTTCTTCCTCTTGATTCAGAATTTTGTCTTCTCCTTCCTGATCAAAATTTCCTTCTTCTTCAACTTCATCCTCGCTTTCGTCTCTGATTGTAATATTCATTCCTTTGCAAATCTCTTCTTGCAATGATCACACTTGTCTTTGGAGGGCTCTAACCCCAAGTGACACACCTTTGACTCTTCTGCCATGTTCCCTTCGTGGAGGTATTTTCGTGCTTATTGCTAAAACCCTAAACCATGGTCCTAGCGCAAACTACCTCATAGTCGGTGATTTGTCTACACGCTCAGGAACTCCCACTTTGATACCACTTGATGAAGGGTTCTCCCCTTAATACCATAAACACATAACATAAACATAGAAACAACAACAATTTGCAAGAACATAAAAGGGCTTCTTATTATCTCCACAAGTGCAGAATTACAAATTTTTAGAAATACAATATGCAAAGCCACATGAGCATTTTCCTTATAATAATATGTAAGACAAAGCTTCAAATATCAACCTAGAACTGCCATAGACAATACTACGGGCCTTCCTTATATAGGCAATTTTCCACTGCCTGGGAAGGTTCCAAAATTTTAGCCCTTAAAGCCAACCAACCCTAAAATTATTTTATTTTTCATTTTATTACATTAGAGTCAGCTCAAAACAACTTTTGGAACTCAAAAGAAATTTTGAAGGAATTTTATTTTTTTCCTTTCAGGTGGCCCAACTTCCGGAGACCATAAGTCATCACCCATTGACCCGATTGACTATTATAACCCCATTTTGGAAAGGGCATGTAGTGCATTATAGTGCCTAACTTGTGCAAGTCATAATCAACCGAAGTTTCGACCTTATTCGAAGCCTCTAAAGCCTTCAAAACCGAGTTCAAAGTTTATATACCATGCTGCGAATACCGAAAATTCTCAATATCTTCAAAACTAGACTTGATGTGGCAATGAAACTTTACTGATAGGTTGATATGACCAAAGTGAACCTCTAGGGAAGAAAATAGACCATTATGAGTTCAAACGAAAAAGTTACTAAAAATAGTAAATTCCCAAAAATAGAATCTCTGCACAAGATAGCCCTTATTGAAAAGAAACCGGAAATATTTTTGGGTGATGCAAGATTGCCCTTACACCTAGGATGCTCCTGCATCAATGTATTGTAACATGGTATTATGGACTTGCAAAGTGATCTTGTTATTGGTAGGACATGTACTTATCCCTCAATTTGAGGAGGTTCATAAGCATGGGATTTTGTTGTTCAATTCAGATGAGATTCCATTCTTAGAAGTTTCATCCCGCCTAGTAATAAGCTTGCTAGAATAAGCATGAATAGTGCTCGTCAATATATAGTATATAAAGGCTTCAGATAGGGGTAGAGGTAGGGCATTTTTTTCTATTTGTAGTGAATAAGAAGAAGATGCTTACAAACCTTTCTATAGCTAGAATTCTCAAGCTTTGCTAATTCTTCTATTTGGTGGAGTGGGTTTATGCTATATCATGAGTAGCCACCAACTACCGTCTTTCCTAGACATTCTAAATATCTTTTTAAAAAGGGGTGAAATATTTCAGTGATATTTGGGACTTCAACATCTTTGACTCGACCAATTGGCAAAGTTCCATAAATTCCTTTAATTTAAATAATGAGTTTAAGGTGTTTTGGTTCTTGTCAAGTCATTGGTTCCTATGGAACTCCTTTTGAAACTTCACACAACTTTACAATGCAACTTCTTCAAAGATTGGTTGCAACTTGACAAATATTCGTTTACATGGTTTCCTTTGAAGAAGATCTACCTTCAACTTCTCTTGGTAGTGAAATTAAATCCAAGACATCATAAAAAATTAGAATGATAGATTGAAAGAAAATAAATGGAGAAGCCTAAGTGTTGAAATTTGAAAGTTTAAGGCTGAGGCAAATGCACAATTTTTGTCTTGAAAATTTTTGCATCATAAAATGGAGGTGCCTCAGTGCTTAAATTTGAAAGTCTAAGGCTAAGGCAAATGCACAAATTTTGTCTTGGAAATTTTTATATCACGAGCTACCCATTGGGGATAACTAAAATATTTGAAATCACAAGCTACATAATCCTCTTATAGTCAATGCAGTAAAAGCTTAAAACATATTTTTTGGGACTATTTTAAAAGAACAAATTAAATGGAATTTATATTTAACCATTTCCTTGTTGCTTTTTTTTTTATCATGCTTTAAGATGGAAAGAAGCCATTTTTTATTTTGGATTTCATAAGAATGTGATTGTTGATCCTATGAGATAGTGCATTTTGTTGCATATATAAACAAGTAGATGTCAAACGTCATTTTCTAATCATATTTAGCATCAAAAAATAAAAGTTTTCTTCCTAAGACATCTGTTACAACTAGTGGTAGCCGTTGCACCAAAAGAACAACCTATTAATGCTCGATACAACCACTAGACTTATAGAAGACACATGAGGTTGTTAAACCATGTCACGAACCACCGTTGCACTGGCAAGGCCAAGGAGACCAAGGGCGCAATCAATTTTGCTCACCATTGTAACAACACCATGTTTCAATTCATCTTTTCACATTCTAGCTAAAGATGGCTCACAAAGAAATTAGATACAATAAACACTTGGATATGATAAAATACTAGTTTTTGAAACTTCACAAAAGATAGATCAAATGTGCTCGACAACTCCAAAATCTTTTCAACTTTAAGATTTAATATGTACTCAACTACTATGATTTGTGAGTTGGTTTGGCTTAGCTCTTGTATGCTATCTTCCTTAATTGTAGTCCTCACAAGATTACATAAACTGATCAATGTTATGATATTGTTTAGTTGTCCTTGATCTTATTCTTTGAATAGTTAATTATTTTTCAGTCTTTAACGTTAATAATAAAAAATATTGAAATGAATTGAAATAATAGAACTACTACTTATTGAAAAAGTTATATATATATATACACTTCAAATAAACGACCTTAACTAGAACTTCGCTTAGAATTCAGCGTCGAACGTCAAATTTAGCCCCCCACTCTATGATATGACTGTAAAAAATCATTTAACATTCCAACGGGAAGCTAAAAGCATAGGCGAAAGAAAGGCCTGCCCCCATCTCCATCCCTGCCTCTACAACACATCTGGAACAGCCCACAAAAGCAGGGGTCATGTCCCTTCAGAAAACCATGCCACGATTCTTTCTTCCTCGCAAGAGTTCTGCGCCAAGTATCTTTTCGATTAATATATAAAACCTGCACGGTGCTAATCTGAGTGCTTCTACTTATGTTAAACCTACTGTCAGTGAATTTGAAAACTTGAACAAAATGTTCAAAGTGCTAAACGGAAATAAAAAATCTAGAAGAATCCCAACCTGGTATCATAGAAGCATCTTGAGAGTTTGCTGAAAATCATATATGCAAATTTCTAGCAAGTTTACTGTCTTTCCAATCAAGAATTATAGTGTACAATATCACAATGGTGTAACTGTAGTAACAGGTCAGTAATTACAGGCACCCATACAAATAATCCGCCATAGATCTGGCAAATAAGGTACCTGACTTTTTGTAACACCAACCATCTATACAACCCACAAAATAATTTATATTCCATAGCTGCTTTACCCTTAAATTCAGTACCTTCTAAAGAAGTTTCTCAGCCAAACTGAACTATAGGTGCCATATAAAGTTTTATATTTTTTCCATCCTGAAAAATACTTTCCAATAACAGTACGATAGCTTCGACGTTCCTTCACACGGCTCCAGTATTCTGAAAGATGCGTTCTTGGGCTAATATACTCCTCACTCAAATTCAATAGCTCAATACGAGCTAAAATTGGAACAAACATGCAATCCGCCATTGAAAATGCTCCACCAGCCAAAAAGGTCTGAGAATCAAGCTGGTTTTCAGCGGCATCAAGAATCTTTATAAGCTGTTCTTTGGTATTGTTAATCAGATCCTTATCTTTCAGTTGTTCCTCTGTTACATAGGCAATTTGAAGCTTCGAACGGTATTTATCAATAAGATCAGAGGATTCAGCCATTCGTGTTACTATAGCTCTCCGCTGGAATCGTGAAAAGAACAGGCGGTACTTCTGAGGAACATGGCCAAGAGTAAAAAGCTTTGGATTCCAGGTGTTTATCCACTTCATCCACTCAAGCATTTTCTCCCGGTCCACGGCATCTCCCCCTAAGGGTTCTTTAAGACTATCAATATACCTGGAGTGCAACAGAGGCTACTGTAAGTAACATGTTCTGAATGTTTAAATTCTCAAAAGGACAGATCCTAGAAAAATATAAACTACGATAAAAAGTAAATTGTCATAAATAAGTAGCAAAACATAGAAAAGACATTGACAGATTTCAAGTTTTCTATCGATTAATCACGTATTATGAAAAATAAACAGCGTGAGATGGAATGCTATACAGTTGCATACTGAATAATTGAAAATGTATCAGAAATGACATGTTCGCCATTCGTAAGTACAGGTATTTTTCCAGTTGGGTTCATGCGAAGAAAATTTGAATCTAGGTT
This sequence comes from Chamaecyparis obtusa, assembly GCA_027943335.1. NCBI lineage: Eukaryota > Viridiplantae > Streptophyta > Pinopsida > Cupressales > Cupressaceae > Chamaecyparis > Chamaecyparis obtusa. The sequence continues at coordinate 551,572 of BSBK01005283.1, read as the reverse complement.
CCTGGCCTTCAGAGGATTCAATCTGTAGGACCAGTAATCTACTTCTTTCTCCTCCAGAGCGAGCCGCACCTTTTGACTATCCAATGAGTAAGGATGGTGATATAGCTGCATTTTTCAGATGTTTAAACCTTCTGTATTTGTTAGATTTTCTTGCAATTTTTGCTTCCAGAGAAGCAAGGTCAATTTAGCTTCACAAGAATCAACAGTAGAAATTTTGTCTGAATGGTTTTCCCCTTCGCGTTAAATGCCCTTAATGATAGGAGACGTCTCCGAGCATCTCTGTTTTGTTTTTTTGTCCCATATGATTGACTCCCACAAGTCCGCTAAACCGTTTCGCGCATTTTATCCTTCAAGCACGTCAGAAGCTATCAAATCAATATAAAGCAGGCGCACGCTACAAACTCCATGTTGAGGGCTGTTTTACACACAGATCAACATATATACTGTCAGCTTCAGAGTATACATCACTGACTTGTAACTAAAATTTGAGAGTTCAATTACCCACCACAGGAAACATATAAAAACGAAAACGTATAAATATCATGGAACTGAATTTTATGTGGCTCACAAAAAACAAATTGTACTTACTTCGTATGAAACTGAATTCTAGGCTTCAACATAGCAATTGAAAAGTGAATCCAATTTCCACAAAACTACTAAGATTTAAAAGAATAAAAATAATTTTTTTTATAGATATAATAGTGGACTATAATTACTTGTTCTAAGTCGATGCTTATCAAATGATCTAACTGATAATTGTAATATTACTATCAGGATTCAACTGTGTGGTTTTTGAATCAAACTCATTGACCCATGTTTCACAAGAATCCATCTCTCGTGAGAATGAATAAAACACTTAGCACTCATTGCATCTAGGTGAAGCACCGAGACTTCCCCGGAGATGCAAGAATCCATTTCTCATGAGGATGAATGAAACACTTAGCAATCATTACATCTAGGTGATGCTCACAGAGGTGAAGCACCAGGACTTCCCAGGGGTCACCTCTGTGGTGCTTCACCTCCATGAGCATCACCTAGATGCAATGAGTGCTAAGTGTTCCATTTATTCTCATGAGAGATGAGTTCTTGTGAATTGCTACTCATGAAACATGGATCAATGAGTTTAACTCAAAATTTCACATAGTTGAATCCTGATAGCAATATCACAATTTGACTTGCTGTGGAAATATTTCCTACTTATCTATTCAATAATGCAGTCTCTCTGAGTTCCTGCTGAAATCTATTTGGTGAATTACTCTAATCACTCAAATTCATCGTTTACTGCTAGTTTCAATTCATACTCAAATAACAATCCTACAATTACAGCGTGAATCAACTGACTTCAGATAGGAATTGCATCTTCCCAACTGATAACATTTTATTATTTTTGACCACTGAATTAGTGAAACTGAGTATTCTATTGTAAGCGCCACTCCTGTTCTGTAACCATATTCTGGCATGTTTCAAAGTAGACTAGAGCTGGAAAGGTAGTACATCTCTCATTTTCAGTTCCAATGACCTAGGGGTTTCAGGCAACATGCCTGCAGGTATTGGCTCAGTGGACAGCACTGCTGTTCAAAATAAAAATCTACAGTACTTCACTTATGGATATCTGAAATATGTTTAATAATAACCCATTATGCAAAGAGTGGTTTTGCCAGTCCGGTAATTCTTCAATGTCTTCAGACACACCAATAGTGTGATTGTCTTGGGATGCTCTGTATGAGCCAGACCTTACCCATATGAGCACTGGTTTAATGTTCATGACTGGTATAAGGGATATAATTTTGCATGAATTTGTATATGGTGACGACCGACACATTTGGATCACCATATATTTCTTGATTGAGTTTAAAAATAGAAACACTGTGATGGAGAAGCAAGAACAAAAAGAAAGCTAGGAATGATGATGCAATGCCCTTGCATTCCAACAAGGTGTTAGTTTAAAGTTTAGACACAAACAAACAACAAGCAAATCCAAGTAGTTTTAATTTCATGAAATGAAGGAATTTGTTTGACATAGGCTTCGCCAATATTAAAGGCCCTGTGAAAGTTATCCATCCTTGCTATCATTCAGCAAACTATGACAACAAATGTAAAGATAGTCTGTATCATACATCACATCCAAAATTCGAGCCAGTTCTTCAGATATTTGAATTGTGAAATGTTTTGCAATAAAGTTTAGCTTTAGCGACTTCAACCAGACTTAAAAGTCATGTATTTGAAATATTCTCTTCCAAGTTTTTTCTCTGCTAGGGTTACCTTTAGGTATACTGTAAGGTTGTGCGCCTCTCTGCGACTTTTCACACCATGAATAATTAGATCTCACCCAGAAAGAGCTAGATTTGAATGCATTTTTTAACTATGACTAGACCTAGCAATGATCATCCTGCTAAAGAAAACCCACTTGATTGTGCAGAAAGTCCTACGTTGGGTAATGGAGTTCACCCTGAGCAAGCTTCTCTAAATGTTATTTTGCAGATGTATGAGTTTGGTTCTGCTTGTAAAAGGCTAGAAAAGTTTATTTTAATATGATATTTGGTTAAAAAATCACTTTTAAAAGCATGCTTAAGAACTACCTCGAAATTGCATACCAGCTCAAAGTTCAAACGAGTCAAGGTCAAAATTGTTTAGTCATTAAGGGTTTTCTCCTTTTTTGATTTTCCAACCCAACACAGCCACTTAGAAATTTCTTTGCTGGTTTTCTGATTGTAGCTAATTATTTTGTTGTTTCTAACAAAGCAAAACTCATTACTCTGTTGTTTCCTATAAGGTTTGGAAATTGTGTATCCTTGCAATTTTGTATTGCATTTTGGGCTCACTTTGGTGTCCCTCTCCCCTACCTTGTTTTTAGGTTCATTTGAGCCACCTTTCCTTAAGCTTATTCTGCCCTGTCCTTGGTGCCAAGGCCTTGCCTCCCATAGTCTTTTCTGTCAAAATTGATGTCAGAACTATCTAAGTCTTTGTGATTTTCTAGTGGTTGGCCTTCTCCCCAAGCTAGAACTGTCCGGACATTAGTGTGCGAACATCCCATGACAACTTTTTGTTCAATGACCATTCTCAATTTCTCAAATCTCAAGCATTTTGCTCCCTATTACCTGCCCTAGTCAGTGGTAACTGCTCAGAGCAAACTTAAACAGCTACTTAACTCCCTTATCTCCCTCCATTCATCTCATCTTTGAATTTAAACGGCTCAGAGCTAGAACTGTCCAGACATTAGCATGCAAACATCCCATGACACTTTTCTGTTCAATGATCTTTCTCAAGCATTTTGCTCCCTATTACCTGCCCTAGTCAGTGGACTGGTAACTGCTCAGAGAAAATTTAAACGGCTACTTAACTCCCTTATCTCCCTCCATTCATCTCATTTTTGTTCAATGATCATTCTCAAGCATTTTGCTCCCTATTACCTGCCCTAGTCAGTGGTCACTGCTCAGAGCAAATTTAAACGGCTACTTAATTCCTTATCTCACTCCATTCATCTCGTTTTTGAATTCATATCACTTATCTTTTCATTCTATAACTCAATCTAGTTTTACACTCTTACAGCATTTTCCAAACTTCATACCAAAATTTAATGGTCTTCATGTGAGCTCTGCAGCATACTATTACACTCTTGGAAAGTTTAACAACATTTTCCATCTACATCCTTGCCTCCCTCATCTTTGACAAGCTTGTGAGGTGATTGTGTATTGTTTATTTTTTCTATCTTCTCATTATTTCAATATGCTACTATAAGTATAGAATCCCTTTGTAGTACCCTTGGCTCGTTGGGATCACATTCCCTAAATTATTTCACTCTCATTTTTATTCTAGTTTACTCTACTTGCATTGTCAGTACTCTTTCGATTCCTAGACACACATAGGATAGGAAGACTCGCTCTATTTATCATTTTCTTCATTTGAATGCCCGTTAAGGTTGCAAACCAAAGTAGGGTCCTGACCATTATGACAATTCCTTCACGGCCCCAAAGCTTTCAGCCTTGAAACAAACCAAATAGAAAGCATCCACTGATATGGTATGCTAGTAACATTCATCTACGTGCTCATGTCTGTGCTAATGGATTCTCCGGATCATATTCTTATCTTTAATATCAAATAGAGTTGCATTGAATTGCTGAATAGTTGTGGATAATGGTTGTCAGAACCAATTATAATGGAAACCTAAGTGTGGGGTTTTTCCATCACATACTTAGAGCCCCAGATACCATACCAGTTATTATTGAAACTGAAATTCAATATAAACTCCCATATCTGTGTCTTTTTTCCAGAGAACAATTACATCAGATAATTAATACTTCAAGTTGTTTCACGTTCTTTGACTACAAAACATTTTTAATCACAGTTGAACTTAACAGCTTCAAATCGGTACTGCAGGTATGTTTGTCATTTTGAGCAGACAATTCCATTTCCCATCATCTTAGTTTTCTGAATACAAGTCCTTCAATTTCTAAATTTCAGAGTATGTCATTAATGATTTTGCAAGATACGGAGAATTGCAATGTTAGAGAAACATAAGCTAAAGTAACATGGATAGAAACAAACTAGAGGAAAGTATGTCCTATAAAAGATATCATACATAGAAGTGATGTGAACCATTAAAAGTTTTAAAACTAACTGCTTAAGATATCATGGTACCCCTCCTATAAGAACACAATTGATACTACACGATATATAGGTAGCATATACAAATCAAATTCCTTAGATGTTACAAATTGAGAAGGCCATGGATATGTTATCCAAAATCCAAACACTTACAATTACCACTATGGAATTTTTCTTGTAGTAGCTTCCTATGTCCCTAATCAAAATGTAAATTATAGTATTAATTACAAATTAAAAAGGCCATTAAAATATATCCATCCAAATCCAAATAATCAAAATTCTCCGGATGGAATTTTTCATTTAGGTGATTCCTTTGTCCCTATTAAAAATTAAATTATATTGTTAAAAATCAAATGAAAATGAGTTCTAAGAAATCCTTTTTGGTGAAATATGGACGAATGGACGATTAGCTCCTAAAGAGGCACTTTATGAACCTACTTTTACTTCCATCATTTTCTGCACGCTGAGGAAGAAAACATCAATGGAATGCAAGATATAATGCCTTCAAAGTTCAAACAGTTTCAAAGTGCAACATAGGATAAACCATTATTTCTGTTTATAGTATATTACAGCTTCCAAACAGCTATATGGGTCTCTGAGATGAGCAATGTTTAATATGCTGAAGTCAGACTATGAAACAAACAAAAAGACAAGAAAGCTACAAGGATATAGCACTGGGTCTATCAACAAAGTTAAAATTTGCTAATACATTCTAGGAGGTAAACCTTCTTAGGAATCAAGCTGAAGTCAGACTGTGAAACAAACAAAAAGGCAAGATAGCTACTTGAATATAGAACCGGGTCAATCAACAAAGTATAAGATTTGGTAATACATTCTAGGAGGTAAACCTTCTTAGGAATCAAGCAATGCATCTATATGTAGAAATCTCATGCAAAGCCAATACTAGTTCAAAGAGAAGCCCCAAAAGATATATTCCAAGGCAGTGATTAAACACTACAAGAAGCGGGAGGTTGTATACAGAAAAATGACAAACAAATAAGTTGTATACATAAAAATGGCAAACAAGTAAGTTGTAACTATTTCTTCACGCTCTTGGAAAAGTAACATTTTTGTTGATACAGAAAACTGGCACAGCTACCCAGTCTGTTTTTCAAAAGACCTCATTCATATCACCTACCAGTGATTAATGTTTAATGAGTAATGACCATCAAACATAATTATACTCAATTTCTACAAGGCCTGTATATAGAATGTTGCCTAATAATTTTTAAGTTATCATGCATTTAGCAAGTAGGCAATGACATGTTACATAAGATCCCCTCTTGCAGTAACAGATAACTTCCAAACAATTTCTAGAATTCCATTAATATTATTTTAGGGAAGCAAAGCATACTTATGCAAGGCTCAAAATGCAAGATCAAAAGGCCTGCTATTTAACTTCTATAACAGTAGTTGCTCAGCTAATGTAGAAGTTAATGTCAACCTAAGGTCCTAGGAGGCAGAGCATCCTCCAGCAGAAAGATAGCAAAAAAAGAATAACGCTAATAAAATCTGCAGTAAGAAATCAACTTTCATACCATAAATCCCCTGCTGATTTCAAAGAGCAAGTCAGAGTACCTGCTGAAGCCAGCCTTCCCAACAATAATAACTTAGAATATCTATTATAATCAGTAGGGACTCCAAATTTCGGGCATTAAATTATGGCCTCCTGTCCTGCTATACCTTTACAAATAAATAAATTAGTTAGTCTAGTCAGCCTTTGGAAAGCGTACTGCTCAAGCATATCTACATTGATGCTGGCAATTACATAGCAGTTATCATTACAAATTGAATATAGACCTTGTTAGTAGAAACAGAGAGAATGGTTACCATAAGGACCTGTTGCATAGCAACAACCATCTACAACAGTATCCTCAACTGAGCAAAACATTTATAATATTGACCACATTAAAACATACAATGACATGGAGTTGTTTTAGAAGAACATAAACTGGCATTTAGATTATCCATTTTAAACATCTAAAAGATAGTGTCTTCACTAAATAAGTTTAAGAGGAACATCTCCTTTCGATGTTAGGTTTTGCTAGGTGCTGATAAATTGGTTTGTAATCTTTATTCCTCATGTGTACTAGGTACAATGTTACAATTGGAAGAGTACTTCTAGTCCTGGAAGCTTATGTGCTTGGAAGAATGAAGACCAGAGAAATTCATCTCACACTTATTTTTCTTTTTTATGTGTATTGAATTCATGTTAAAATATATGCCATATGGTCCACAAAAGGGGGTAAAAAAATTAGGGATACCGTTTATCACATAGTTGGAAATCTCGGACTTGGCAAAAACTCGCCAAGGCCTGGAAAAACAATTTGGGAAAAACTCAGCTAATTTTCGGAAAAAACTTGGCAAAAAACTTGGCAAAAAACTCGGGAGCTGAAAAAACTGCTTAAATTTAATTAGAAATGCATTTTTTTTGCAAAATTCAATGAGAAGATGCATCCAATGAGTCAATTAATTAGAACACAAAAGAAAGAAGCCGAGTCTAGATATATTTAAACGCAAAGTGGGCACAAAATCATATTTTCATGAGGAATGCTGATGGCTTGAAGCAAAATACTAAATAGTTTCTGTAAAACTAAAAGTATATACATCATTACAAATTTACAATTACATCTTGCTCTTCCCAGCTCTAGTAAAAACTAAGGGAGAGGTACAACTAGAGGGTCTAGTCCTAGAAGTCTGCACTGGGCATGACTGTGGTAATATATGGAGATTAATCAAATTCGGAGGTTAATTTTTCCCCACTTCTATCAGCGCGGTTTCCCCCCACATTTTTTCAACAAGGGTTTGGGGGCAACACCTCCAAGACGAGGTCAAGGGGCAGTGCCCCAAAAATGACTTTTATAATTGTACAAAGGCGTCAGGAGTTATTTTTCCCCCTCTCAGCATAAAAATGAACTTGACTGTGCCGTCTTTTTTGCTTTATGCACAGCGGTGGCCAAGGTTTTCCATCTAACTCGCCGAGTTTTTGAGAAAAACTCGGTGAGTCTTTCTTGCGAGTTAAAGTCTGAAAAAATCGCAGAGTCATCAAGTACTCTGCGAGTCTGCCAACTATGGTTTATCATATAAACCATAGAAATCCCGGATAAAAGTGGTCGGAAAGAGCAGAGAATTAGATGATCTCTATTATGAGAAAACACTCCATATACAAAAGTTGGTGCAATGCTTAAGAGTTCAGTTTCATTTGGTGGATTGCTAGGCATGAATGCTTGAGAAGTTAAGAGAAACAACCAAGAAAAATGCTATACTCTTGTTTAACTGGGTGATAGACTGGCCATTATGACTTAGGGATTAGGAAAACAAAATATGTGCTACAGCTAGTATACTCGAAACACTCTTAAGTGGGCATACTAAAACAATGTTCCCTGCCTCATTTAATTGTTTCAATTTGTTTGATGACAAGTGCTAAAAACAAGTGTAATCTAAGCTTAGCAAAACAGTACAGGAATCTGAAGAGCTTATCGATATAGAGTCATCAAAGTTGGGTCATGACAAGAATAACATGTATCACTAAAGTTGCACTCACAGAAAACTTCAAGACTTCTAAAAATCCCTTCAAATTCGGTGCTGCATATAGAAAAAGTGACTGCAAAATCAAAGCCATCCAAAGAGGAACTCCAAATTGAAACTCATTCTGGGCCGCTGATCTGGAGTATTAACCACATCCATTATATTTAGTGTTCTGTCCTGAATAGATGAGGCTGGGTGCAGTTCCCAGAGTCATTTGATGGAAGACATACACCTCTGTTGCATCATCTAGGCTAAAGGTAACCTCACAAGGGCAGTTTACCAAATCCAAGCATGAAATATCAGGGTAAGCCTATCAAGGAGATGTTCTTAGATGAAATTCTCCTTGTAGTATGCCCTATGAATAATTCAAAACTCTAGAGACAGAGAACACGCTACAAAAAATTATGGGTTTAAGAGATGATACTAATAACCAACAAGCCATTTAGTAACCTCGAGAAGCAAAGGCTTATAGAAAGATATCACCAATTTCACAGCGAAATGGCTAATATTGTTTGTGTGTTCTTCAGTGTTTACAAGCTAATTCACCAACAATTTTGAGAGAAACATAATCTGAAAGCAAGTCTTCGTATCAGAATTCTAACAAAAGACTAATCAGAAGACGCCAATCCTTTCTAGGTATGGTATATAATGCAGAGATCAACTGCCAAATGCAAATGAACTCAAACCAAACATAAAAGAAAAACAATAAAAAGGTTATAATGAAATAGTAATGGTCTGGCTGTTCTCAAGAATAAGGCAAACAAGCAATTCATAGTATATGTCATTTGCCCATAAATGCTTAGATAAGTTGCAACTAACTGGGATTATTACGAACTTATGTTTCAGGGGCTAATTTGATTTGAATCCATCAAATAAGTAACAACCGCTAAAGTCACCTGCATAGTCAACCATAGCATAACCCCTAATAGACATGCCTAGAGCACTCAGAGCCTTGCGTACCCCTGTGACTTGAAAGTACGTTGAAACTAGAGATTGTCAGATCAATAATCCGATCACGACTACTAAAACGAGGCCATGGAAATACAGTAACATAAATATATTATCCATCAGCATCTACAGTGCAATTCCAATCCTAGACCTGGCTTAAAAACTTGGATTGAAATCAATGACGATAAAATAATGCAAAATCCTAGGGATAACGCTGCTAATTGAAGATGTAAGAGACTTACCAAGAAATCTGAAGAGCTTGCAACCTCGATAAGCTTTATCCTCGACTGTTTAAAACAATACTACTATGGTCTGGAATGATTCATCCAAACTTAGCATGACACAGAATCCTCGGTACACACAGGTAATATAGTCATATCCACCATCATATGACAAAACCCTTACACTTTATAGAAAACCTAAGTTATTATTAAAGTGATCTACACATCCCCCATAATGGCCCGTACCAACACGGTTTCCAAATTTGGGTTTCCAAGCAATTCCGAGCCTACGTGGGTCCATCTCATTAAAAGCTAAATAGTAACAGTTTAAATCGGCAAAATGGTATACAAATCTTCTCTGATAAGCACTAAAACATCAAACGATCGCTTAGAAAAAAAATCATCTTTACTGAAAAAGATTGTCCAACGTACCCAATTGGTAAAGGAGGCGCATTATTTGGAAAAAAGTGCGTGAAAAATCGATGGCGAAATGAAAACAGGACTGTGTAAAGGATGGATACCGAATCAACAATAAGTCCTTGTGGACCCCATGACAACAATCTTCGCATCATTCACCAGACATTCATGGAAAATGGGGAGGAAATTATGGTCTGTACTACAACAGTGGCATGGAAAATATTCCAGCCTATTAGTTTTTGTTACTCGTACTAGGAGGCGCGGCTCTTTGGATCTCCATATGTGATTGGACCGTTGTAAAATCATGTGAAGTTGAGACGACAGTCAAATACGGAAAGAATACGAGTATAAGTATGATATTTTGAAAATACATAATTATATTGCTTAACAGCTAAGTTCTGGGAAACAATGGAACACGAGTACAACTATAATTTTTTTGAAAATAATTAAATTGTTTAACAGCTAAGTTACGGGGAACAATGGGTTGTATAGGAGATATTTGAAAAAAAGTTTCATATAGTCCTTTTCTGTCTTTTTCCAAGGAGATCCAATATTTTATTTGTACGTCGGCTAATGGCGCGTGAACATTTGTGTCGTGATTTTAAAATAAAATAGAATTGCATGACTTAACAATGGGAGAATTATTTTAATTTTTTTCTTTTTTGGGGATGGGGTTTATATAAGAGAAAAATATAGTTATGGATAATTTAGAATCTTGTCTAACAAGAAAATAGGAACTCCTATTTTTTAAGTTCTAAATTTTAAAATTAAGGAGATGTAAAGAATGAGTCTTATGGAACTATCAAAGAAACTACTTTCATTAAAATAGGAATATATTTAGAAGAAATAATTGTTATATAAGATGAAATAGAATCTTGTATAAGAAAATATAATTGTTTTTTAATATTTTAAATTTTAAGTGGGTATATTCAAAGTCTTAAAGTGGAGTTGAAAGTTTTTCTTATTTTCTAATTTTTTAATGTCACTTAAAATTTAAATTTAAGATTCAATATTGTTATAAAATAACTAAGAGACTACCAACTTTCAAAAGTTAAAATTTAAACTTAAACACCATTAAATTTTTTATGAAATCTCATTCTTATAAAAGCTCCACAAAATTCATGAAAAAAATGATGGGACAAAAAATTCATGAGATCTCATTCTTATAAAAGCTCCTACAAATTCTCAATAACACCCACATAGATATCTTAGAAAGCCTCCATCCATTGGACCACAACCAATTTTAGGTGGGTTAAAAGGTTCCTCCATTTACTTTCTAAATTTTTGTGGTTATCTATTTTTTTATTGATAATTTTTAAATTCCTTTTAATATTTTCTTTTTATGGAGGCTTTTTATATCATCCACAAGTTTATTTTTGTTATCTATTATATTCAAACAGAAATGATAAATATTAAATAGAAAGACATGAAAGTATAAACAAAAAGTAAATTAAATCCCTATCTAACTATGTCATCCTAAAAAGTAAGCACCCTTAATTTGGTGCTCGTTTTAGCCCTATTTTAGTATGTATGGGTTCCCACATTGATTTCACACTCTCTTAATGCTCACTGGACCTTCAAACTAATATTATAAGTCTTGTATTGATTTAATTTCTTCAAAACTTGAGGTTAGCCATTATTTTATAAGTGTGCTCCTTTATTTTTCCTCCTGTCAAATAATTCATTTCATCACCTTGGCCCTATATCCTTATTTGTGGCTTTTGTGACCCATCCTGACCTCGGAATGAGTTGTACTTGAAAATCCTACACCTACCCTATTTTCCCGACACCATGGCTAAATTCTAGCCCATTCTCCAGGGTACATCAAGCCAATGACATCATATCCTTGGGCCATGTCGCCAATGGTTTCATGTCCCCGAGGATCGGGGCCCAAATTTAGCTTGGGGTCTAATGTCAGGGTATTAACGGGAGATTTGATTTTATGGTAGGCCTGGATTATTTTTGAAGCCTACAATGATGGATTGAGTATAAAAACACCCAAGCTTTCCTCATTTTGCTATCCATTACTATTTTCTAAGCATTCATGATCAAGAATCAGTAAAACAATTAGATTTCAAGAGTATTCTCAAGGTCTTCAAACATCCAAGTCTTCAATCCTTCAAAGAACTCTTCTCCTTCTTCATCAAACATTGTGGCAAACTACAACATCCATAATCAAAGGCTTATCTTTCATGATTTTCTTTAGGGTTTTTGTGGAGTTCAAGCTATTGCATTAACAATTTTATGGTCATACCAAAGAATCATTACATCATCAAGGCATGAGGTAATTCAGATCTAGCTTCTATTTCATCTTTCCTTATGCAATTTCCTTTCATTTTCAAGGTTGATTCCTAAACAGGGGTTTGACTAAGATAACCCCCTTTAGCCAACCTTCTTCCATATTTTTTTGTGTGCATGAACATGTTACAAAACTATCAGACAAGATCTGGAAAGATCAAGAAGTGTCAGATGATCCTTGGAAAATTCAATCAAAAATATTTGGTACAAGTTACCATTATCATCGTGTCCTAGGTACATGTTGTCATTGTCATTATGCCCCTGCATTTTAATCCTAGATTTCAGCCATAGGTCAAATTGACATTCTAGTTTTCATTTCTGTACATTTTAGCTATATGTTTGTCCGTATCAGTCTATTATTTCCAATTTTTTAGTAACTTGCTTAATTTATCATCTAAATTACATCTTCTTATCATTTTCATTTCCATCATTACATATTTAGTGAAGGATCATTGTCCCACCAAGTGCTTGAGTCACTTGTTGAGCCTAGTGGGGCATCTTCCTTCTGAATGTGCAATCTTGAAAAGGAGAAGTGATATACCCATTTGCATTTCTTTCCATTTCATATTGTACATTTTGGTGAACCCGTCTCTTCTTACATACTTCTAATTTGGTGTCTAGATCCTTTGCATGTATTTCATTATTATATTTTATGCATTTAGTTTTGATTTTTGGGTTTGCATTCATTAATAAAAAAGACATAAAAATTGCATATTGTTCATATATTCATTCTTGCATTTACATGTTAAAAATAATAAAAAATCTAAAAATATTTTATTTTCATGCATTGTTATGTAACTTTAGATTAGTTTATTTTTTGCTTTGTTTCATAATATTAGCTTGTTTCATTTGCAAAATGTCTGATTTCCTTATTCAAGCTTTATTTCTTTTGATGATCCATTTAGTAGTGAAGATTTTGATATGATGGATGAAGTACTTGATGACTTCATCTCTACTAAGTCTTCCTTTACACCTTCTAAACTCTCATTTTGTAAAGAGTTAATTAATGTGATAGGAGGATTTAGGGTTTACAACAATCCCCTTTATGAACATCTCAATGATTTCTCTCCCAAAGCTTCTCTCCCTCGTGAGGACATATTGATGCAAGAACATAATTTTGAAACTCCTCTCAATTGTCTCCCTCTTTGAGATAAACCATTGGACAATGATGTTGATTATTCTCTTAATGTAAATCTACGGGCCATGAGAGCACCTTTGTGCAAGAGGATGATTTTGTGGTGGAAGAGGGTAATATGATTGATAATTCCCTTAATAAAACTTCCCCTCCTATCTATTCCACAAGATGAACCACTAATGAGTTATGATTTGTTTTTCTCCTAAAAGTACCTTAGAAGTAGAGGATGATATCCTTGATGCTCTATCTCTTCTTCAAATGAATATTTTGAGATTAAAGAACCTAATTATGTCAATACCATTCAAGATACCCCTCAAAAGAAACCAGTGATTGTTATAAAAGGTGATATGCAACCCAATTATCATGCAGTACAATACACATATAAAAACAATCCTCAAGAGGATAATATCTTTGATGTCCTTCCTTCTACAAATCCAACCTTAGCACATAAGGATCCTAATCAATTCAATGCTATTCATATGCCATTTCTGATTCCTGTTTCAATTATTTCTCCAATATGAACAAGAAAACCATCAACTCTTCAAGTTGATGATTGGGGAACTTTAGACTTCACACCAACACTACTATGTCATTTGGGGCCAAATTTCGACGGAAACTTCCAACGGATAATTTTTTTTATGAATTTGGGTTTTTTTTTTGTAATAGTCCCCAATGGTGTCGGGATTCCGATGGGTTTTAAACAGACCATCAGAATTCTGACAATTTTGGGGTATGTACATGAAAAAAAGAAGTGAAATGGCCAAATCATTTTTATTTTTATTGTCGAAGAGAGAAAAGGAGCGGGAGCGGGACAAAGTGATTTTGAGCGTAAAGATAGTGTAACTGGTTGGGGTGTAGCTGATCCGCTTTCTTCATCTTCGATTTGTGATGGTATTTGAAGGTATGTGATTTCTAGACCTTGAAACTCTAATCTTTGCCCTTAGGGTTTATTTTTTAGCAGTGAATGTTAACAAATGCAATGATTATGATATGTCCATTGCATCTTAATACAACTAAGCACCGTGTTCAACAAGCAGTTCACACATAGGTGCATTTCTATTCTCTGAAGCATAGTGAAGAGCAATTCTCTTTTTCACATTTGTGGCATTAACAAAACTATCCTCATCACACTTGCGTAGCAATACTTTTGCAATCTTTGCCATAACATCTATATCTTTATCATTCCTTCCTTTAAATGTATAGTGCAAAACTGTCATGCCCCTTTCATCTTGAACGTTCACTAAAGCACCACAATGAACAAGTAGTTCACAGATACGTGTGCTTCCTCTCTCAGAAGCGCCATGCAGAGTAGTCCTCCCTCTCTTATCTGTGGTGTTGACAAATTCAAGTATTCTTTGTGCATCACATGTGTCTACCACATCTATAACTTTATCAATCCCTCCTTCAAATGCATAGTGCAGGGCTGTCATACCCTTTATGTCATTGCATGGCTGTATTAATTGGTTGAACCCTTAATACAACTATTATCTCTTGACATCTATCACCTACATGTTACTAGTATAAACCAGATAAACCCTCCTAAATCATACTAAAGATACAATGAATAGCTCTTGGCATCCATCACCTACACAATACCGGTGACTGCAACTAAACCACTATTGTATTATATCTGGTTTGAGCTTGTAGTCATTTACTAGCTAGATACCTTAACAAAGTTTCAGATTTTCCTCCACCTAGAGCTCATGACTACATCCCAAAAATTCCATGTGAGGGATGCAACAAAATAAGTGACACCTAATAATCATTTAGGCTAATTAGACCAGGGGTAATTAATAATATGTTCTGGCTGTTATTCTTAGGATGAAGTATTTGAACAACATCTCACACAATCCTACAACCATGAATGTTAATAGCCGCCCTCCTATCGAACTACCACCCAATATCCAAGCCCGCCTATCACTCTTATAGGAAGTATCTACCCTCTGAATTCATAAATTAATCCTCCAAGTGGGTTACATATAAATCCTTAACTCCTCATAAGCCCAATTTACTAGAGATCAATTGGAGAAATTTCCAACCTCATTCTTAGTAGGAATAATCCCCAAATAGCTTGAAGGAAGGCTATCCAAGTTCACGGTTACCAAATTTACTTTGATTTCAACACTTTTGGAAAGGATGTACATGAAACCAACCCTTATAAGTGATGGCATCCTATTTTATGGGAATATTATGTGAATGTAATCAAATTGCTTCTAGATTCAATGCAAAAAATAGCACACAATTGAATTCAAAAACAATTTGATTACATTCACATGGATTGTGGAAACTTAATGTTTGTAATATTATGTGAGTTTATTTCCATGTTCTAGCAAGATTTCACGATCTGGTCCTCATTTTATTATTCAGCCAGTTCTTAATTCTCAGCACTACATATTGCATTTCCATCCCATAATCAAGATTAAGGTTGTAGTGTAGTTAGATTAAAGGGGTGATTATTTTGGTAGTGAAGATGAGAAGAAAAACACAATTCATTAGTTAAATGTTTTGTATATAAATTGGGTACTACTTTTGTAGGTAGCTTTAGCTCATTGTTTTGTAATGTAATTTTTTAATTTCATGTATTTTATCTCCTATTTATTAGGTGCATGAGATGAAGGTTGAATGTAAGAGTCTTATAATTAATGTTGAGTTACCTTCGGATCTCAAGTTTTTGATACTCCTATGATGATCTTTCTCAACAATTATTTTATTCTGTTGTTGTTTTTTGAATAACATATTGGGTAAATACAAAACTATGTACTTCTACAAGAGAGTCAACACAAAATTGAAGCATCAAACAAGACTTGATCAAGTTGCAGGTGGAATGTGCACTGAAATAGTAAGTAATGTAGAATAACAAAATCTATCCTGTCTACATTTTTTTATTTTTTGAGATTACAACCATTTTCTATATTCACAGAATGGTTGAAAATTGAAATTTACAATTCGATAAAAGTACTGACAGGTGTTGTTCCTTGCACCCTCAATAAACAACTTGCCTCCATTTGTGGTCTCAATTTGCTTCCATTTGTTGTTCCCTGCACCCTCTAAAAGTGTTAGATAGGCATATTTGTCATTTTAAGATCAAAGATAAAGGCCCCCTTTTTTATGCACGCGCACACACACACACAACATATACAACATATACAACCTTCACCATGCAGATTTACCTAAGCACTATTGGGACCTAGCTAGTTGTTAGGGAGTTAGAATATATTAGAAAATGGTTAGGAGGTTAGTATAACTATGTATGTGTTTCTGGATTTGATTGTGTGTGATTTTTTATACCAAAAATCACACAATCAAATCCAGAAACACATACATAGTTAAAATGGATTGTGGAAATCTGATATTATTAAGGTTAGTATAAGTTAGAATTTCCTATTATAAAATTGTTAGGACATTAGTATAAGTTAAAACTTCCTATTATTTTGGTCATTCCTTTGAAGATTTGGATGATATTCAAAATCCTTAATTTTGGCATACATAATGCCTATATATTAATGTATTTTTCTCTTTTCTAGTGCAAATGAGAGAATGCAAGTTTTACAGTCATTTTATTGCAGAGATTATTTTCTTTTCTGTTTGCAGAGATCAATGAATTTTGCCTGCAAATTTAACCTTTGAATACTAGTTAGCTTGGTCTTCTCAAAAAGTCTCCATACTAAGTCATTTTAACCATGTCCACACTTTTGTAAGTTTTGGTAACCATGTTATCTAAACGATACACAAATCCAATCTATACCCATGGATTTGATCTTTGCTATTTTTTAGATTGTTGCTTTTGAGTCCCTTTGATATTCTCAATCTTCCATGACTTGAAAACTTGTTCTAGTGCTTAATAGTTTTCACACCCATATTTGATGTTGAAACATACATAAGAATATCAAGTAAATTAATAGATAAGTAATCAAGAAAAACACTCTCAAATAGACAAGGTGTTCTAAATTCCTATCTAATGTAAATTCGCTAAAAAAAAAGACCTTGGTAACACTGAAAAAAGATGAGCCCTTTAAATAATATGCAATTTAAGCTGGCACATGATGACCATAATAACAATAATTCAAATGATTCCTAAGAATAATTCAAAATAGTCCTATAAATAAAATAATCTTTTTTCACTAATATAAAATTGATGAAGATTTCTTTTTGATCTTATATGGATTTTATTTAGGGTATGAAAGGGGGAAATATGAAAGATCTTTTTCACAAAATATAGGAGCGGTCAAGATCAGTTTTGATCACATGAATTTGATCAGGGGAGTGAATGGGGCAGGATTGAAGATTGATTGGGCAATTGACAATGAGTGGAAATAAAAATAGATGAGTGGTGCCATCATTGACAGCTATTAAAGGAGATGGAGAGAAAAACACTGAAAGCATCGAGAAGCTTGCACAACCAAGAGTTAAAATTGTGGGGGTAGCTGCAAATGGCAATGAATGATTTCATTCCAAAGATGGCAATTGGCTACAAGTGGAGGAAGGTGTAGGGACACCTTTCCACAATGTTTGCATGTGCCCCTTCCTCTCCTTTGCATTATTGGTGTACCATGAGTGAGGGCGGTAATGGACCATTGGAGAAAATTCAAGAATGGAACATGGGCAGAATCAAATCAGATTGTGGGATTGGGAGGAGTAAATGGGCATTGGACATGAGGGCATATTCTGGTTTCCCCATCTCTTTCACTTTCAGTGATAGAAGGGCATATTCTGGTTGTAATTTTCCATTGGTGAAATGTATTCTCCCATTATTTTTGGGTGTATATGATATTATAAAGTGATAGGAAGATGAGTTGAAGTAAAGTTGTTTGATTTACAAACAACTTTATTCATGGTATGGGACAAATTTATGATATGATGTATGAGCAAATCTGTTGTGTGTGGGGTTGGGTTTGCATACAACTTAGTTCTGTGGTTATATGTAAACTTTCATTATTTTGGGGTGTATATGATA
The DNA here is from genome assembly GCA_027943335.1 of Chamaecyparis obtusa. NCBI lineage: Eukaryota > Viridiplantae > Streptophyta > Pinopsida > Cupressales > Cupressaceae > Chamaecyparis > Chamaecyparis obtusa. Next base: position 533,466 of record BSBK01005283.1, on the reverse strand, counting down.
TTATATATGAAGATAGTTTGAAGTAGAGTTGTTTCATAACAATTCTTTCGAAGAATATGAGAGAATAAATACTAGTGCATCTTGATTTTTGTGAATGAATAGTAATGTGTTGTGTAAGTGGTTCAAAATTAGATTATTAGGGGCATTGAGATTGAAAGAAAGCCATTTTTTCAATATGGAAAGAGAGGTTTTTGTTTTCTGATTATTTAGCAATATAGAATAAACAACAAAACTGTTTACACATAAGTTAGGTCACTGGTTGAATGTAAATTTTCATTTTTTTTGGGGTGTATATGATGTTATATAGTGATAGGAAGATAGGTTGAAGTAAAGTTGTTGCATAACAACTCTTTGGAAAAAAATGTTAGAATAAATAGTATTGTATCTTGATTTTTGTAAATAAATAATAATGAGTTGTGCAAGAGGTTTAGGTATTAAGATTAAACAAGACATCTTTCCAATACATAAGGGAGGTTTTTGAACATTTTTTATTATTATTCTTAATAGTTCTATTTCTACATTCTCAAATGATATGCTTTATAGATTTTTTTTGGTATATGAGATTTGATTGATAGTGATAAATTGATGCAGGAGCATCCTGGGTGTAAGAGCAATCTTGCATCACCCAAAAATATTTCTATTTTTGTATTCAATAAGGGCTATTTTGTGCAGAGCTGCTATTTATGGAAAGTTACTATTTTTGGTAATTTTCATATGTGCTCAGAATGATCTTATTTCTTTCTTAGAGGTTCATTTTGGTCATATAAGTCTGCCAGTAAAGTTTCATTGCCAGATCAAGTGTATATTGGAAGATATTGAAGATTTTCGGTATTGGCAGCAGGGTACAGAAACTTTGAACTCAGTTTTGAAGGCTTTAGAGGCCCCGGATGAGGTCGAAAATTTGGGCGACGGGTGCTTGCACTAGTCTAGCCTGTAGAGCGCTTCGTGGCGTTTCTGAAATGGGGTTATAATAGCCGAGCGGGTCAACTGGTGATGACTTATGGTCTTCGAAAGTTGGGCCACCTGAAATGGCGAAAAATAATTTTCTTCAAAATTTCTGTTCGGGTTTCAAAGGTTATCTTGAGCCGACTATGATGTAATAAAATGTAAAATAAAATAATTCTAAGTTGGTCGGCCTTATTGGCTAAAATTCTGGAACCTTCCCAGGCGGTGGAAAATTGCCTATATAAGGAAGGCTGTATTATTGTCTTAGGCAGTTCAGAATAGTTCTGGGTAGTAGATCTGGGTATTGATTCGAGGCTTTGTCCTAAAGAATATTGTAAGGGAATGCCCATGTGGCTTTGCATATTGTAATTCTGAAAGTTTGTAATTCCACCTTTGTGGAGATAATAAGAAGCCAATTTTCTATTCTTGCATATTATTGTTGTTGTTTCTCTATTTCTGTTATGTGTTTGTGGCATTAAGGGGAGCACCCTTCATCATAAATTAGTTATGTTTATCCACAAGAAGTTTGAAATGTATGAGTTGTTTGGAAATAAGTTGTCATCAATATTTAGACAAGAAAACCCACACTTCATTTTGAACATTTGGAGTTAAAGAATCTACAATTTTACTCAATATTAAAGTATGCTTCATCCCTGTAACAAATGTATTATTATAAAAATCATCACAAGTCCATTTGTTGCCGGGTCTAGCTCCTAGTAGTGCTTGGTCAAATTTGATGCACTTCTGATATATTTTGTGTATAATATATATGATATTTTATTTTGATTTACAAACTACTATATTATTTGAATATCTTTCTTTCTTGCCACAATAGGAAAGAGTTTGAGGTGGAAGATTACAATAGTAGAAGTATTTCAATTTGGTATACTATACCAAAACATCATTTCATAACTAAATTTTAAATTTATATATATAATTAGGTTATAGATAATCTAAGTGAAGAAGGATCATGTCAGACAATCCAAGTGAAGCACATAATGGGGATACAACCAATAGATTGTGGTCTATCTTAAAAAGAAAAGGCGATGGAAAATGTTATTGTCCCTGCAATATTTGTAAGGGCTTAAACACTAGAAGATTGCTAATCAAAACAGCTAAGAGACATTGTAGGGATAATGGTCACATTGAAGGGGGGTTTGATTATCATCAATTGGTAAGTTTTTCATTATATTTATTTAATAATTAATATATATATGAAATACACTTGATGATGAGATCATTATCATGGTTTATTTGTGTTCATCATTTTTATATAGGTCAACCTCCCTAGGGGAGTACGTGATATGGACCATGGAGGTGCAAATATGGAGAATATGGCTTTGGAAGTGGAGGATCATGGAGGTGCGAATATTAAAGCTGAAGATTATGATCCCATGGAAGATGGCGATCATGCACCAGATAACACATTTGAAGATGGTGGTACTAATACATTGATCCATGACACATTTGGTACTGGTGCAACTGATGATGATGATGATCAAGATGATGTTGATGCCATCCATGATATACCTCTACTTGAGAAGGCAGCCACAACCCTTTACAAAGGCTCCCAAACAACTCTTCTCTCTATGTATTGTTGTTGTTGAACTTGAAGGTTATGAATGGTTTATCCAACATAACAATGTCACGTATGCTAAAGTATGTCATATATGTCATTATAGTAATTAAAGGGTGAAACATGTACCATAAATATTGTTAATATTAATAACTTATAATTTTTTCTATAGATTGATAGGTGAGTTTTTGTTACCACCATCGAATATTCTCCCTCGCTCATACCGAGAATTATGTGCCACTATGAAAGATATTAGAATAGAGTATCAAACAATAGATGCATGTCCCAATGATCATATTATTTATCATAAAGATCATAAATTTACAATAGAATGCCTTGAATGTCGTACAAGTAGATATCGAATAGATCAAATAACAAAAAAGGTGCCTCACAAGGTTCTTCGTTACATCCCCATTATACCACTTGCAAAGATTTTTTAGGTGTAGTAGCTTGGCACAATTTATGGATTATCATGCACGCAATAGGATTCGAGATGACATTATTCGAATGCCTGCAAATGGTTCTACATTTAAGGACATAGAGGAAAATTGGCTGCACTTTATCAAAGAACTTTGAAATCTCAAGCTTTCATTGGTAGTGGACGGTGTCAATCCATTTGGAGAGCTAAGATCCGTTTACTCTATTTGGCCTATTTTTGTCATCAACAATAACATTTCTCCATGGATGTCAATAAAAAGGGAGCACATTATGTTGGCAATGATTGTTCTAGGTATTTGGTAATTTAATAATTATCTTCATGTAATTATAAATATTGCAGTAAAATGGTCACAATAATTATGTAATGTTGTTGTTCATTCAACTAGGTAAATACCAAATTAAATATATGAATGTATATATTGAGCCTCTTATCGACGAGTTGCTAGAGTTATGGAATGGTGTCACTATGTATGACATCTCTAAACTAATAGGACAGAGAATTTCAATTCCATGCAATGCTTGTATGGACAATACATGATGCCCCAGGGCTAAGACATTTTTCTGGTATGTTATGGTGAATTCAAGTTGCACATGATAATTCTAAATATAAAAATTAACATATTTAATCCAATTGTATCATTATCTTGTAGGTATTCAAACAAAGAGAAAATTTACATGTCCAGTTTGTGGTCCAAAGATGAAATTTCATCATTCAAAAAGTTTAGGAAAGCAGGTGTTTGATGAGCATAGACACTTTCTCCACAAAAATCATAAGTATCGAATTACTGAAAAACATCTTTTCAATGGGAAAGAAGAGACTACATCTAAGCCACGGAGAATGACACCTCGCCTATGGAAGTTGGAATATAATAGAATTAATTGTCAAGGTACTACCACTCTACCTAATGGTTTATGTTTGGAATTTTTATATTTATATTATGTTTTGTTTGCTGATTATGTGATTGATGATCATGAATGTCGTGAAGACAATACTACTGAGCACCTTCTAAAGGGACTAAAAAGTTATCCCAGATAATTTAGTAGGTTGTCCTACTATGAGCAGCTATAAATTATGCATTTGTTTGATACTATGCATATTGGAAAGAATGTAACAAAGACATTGTGGAAGATATTAAATGGAAGGAGTGACAAAGAAAAAATTGTCAAAATTTGTTGTGACATTCATGAATCCAATCATGCAATGAAAAATTTCATTGAATCAAATAGAAATGAAGAATGGATTAATATAAGTGCCCTTCCTTGGTTATTAATAAAGCAACAAAGTGATGCCATAAAAGAAGTCATATGAAAAATTTGATTTCTCACAGGATTTGTTGTGAACATAAGCAATACCATATCAAAGAAAAATGAATTTGGGCTAGGGTTGAAAACACACGATTGGAATACCTTCATCAAGGTAAGTCATGTTCTTTTGTATTTACAATATATTTGTAAACTGCATGTACTTTTCATTGTATTATGTGAGAAAAGAATGACATGATTATTTTTATAATTGTTGTAGTACGTGCTACCCCTATCTCTCCTAGAGAACTTCGACAATAACATCAAACAAGTGATATATGATCTTGGAAAATACATGAGGTAAGCAATGATATTTGTTCATTTTGTTGTATATGTTTATTTTATTCACAATTTGTTTATCTTGTTATGTAATATATTGTAAAGTCTCGTTTTATATATTTTTGTGTCTTGAATGTCTTGTAGGTGGTTGTCATCTAAAAAAATTCATAAAGTAGATATAAAATATTGGAAGAGAAAAATTCCTCATCTAATGTGTGAAATGTAAAAGTGTCTACCTTCAACCCTTTTCAATGCACAAGAACACTACCTCATACACCAAGTTGAGGAGATTGAATTGTGTGGATCCGTACACACTCAATAAATGTGGATGGTTGAGAGGCACTTGAAATTTTTGAAGGCTTTGGTTCGGCAAAGAGCACATCCTAAGGGTTCTATGGTGGAGGGATATATGGTATACTAAACTATGGTGTATGTTACTGAATATCTTCCTAAGCTTGCAGAAAAGATTCATATAGATCGCATTTAAGATCTCGAGACCATTAGAAAATTTGAAGGGGAGTACTTGATGGGGAAAGGTAGAATGAGGAAAGTGAGAGGTAATAAATTATAAGATGTTATTGTATCTGTTAATTGATTCTTAATCTTCAAAATTATTCGGTTGTAAGTCATCTATTTATTTTTTGTATAGCTGCTCGAGAGGGGTGCAATACATTTGTATATTGCAAACAATCAAGATTGGATGACGGTATCGATTGAACGATGTTATCATTTAGGTTTCACATTAACATGGGAAGTTGTGTCTTCATTGGTTAATGAAGCTCATCGTAATGGAGATCCAAATGTTACACAAAGGGAAATAGATTTAGCATATGGTTTAAGAGATTTCCAGGTACGTATAAATTTGTTAATCACCCATATGTTTATGAACTCCCGATGCAATAATTTATACATGTTTGACATATTTTGCAGGTCAAACACCACAAAGCTATGTTTTGCAATGGTCATAAATTTTGCATCAAAAAGTTGGATGACACAAAGAAAACTTGTGATTCTAGGATAAGTGCAGTCTTTCAAGTGACTAATATTTCATCTAGAAATGACTTACATCCTCGAGAGTCTGAAAATCAATACTATGACATTTTGGATGATATACTTAAGTGTGACTTTAATTCTTTCAGATTAGTTCTCTTCGTCGTTAAATGGTACAGGCTACGACTTAATCAAAATGATCCTGATAGAACTGTTATTGAACATGACAATAGATTTCCAATGATTAATACAAGGTGATTTGAGCCAGTTGGGGATGAGCCCTATGTTCTTCCAAGCCAATGTGAGCAAGTATTTTACTCAGAGGTTCCACATAAATTGGGTTGGTCGTTTGTTGTTAGACATGATCCAAGAGGAAGGCCGATGAGGTATAATGTGATGGAAGAAGAAGATTGTGAACTAGAAGATGATGTAGATGATGATCACAAACGACAGTTATTCGATGATGTTCCTGACGTAACTTTTCTTGAAGAAGAAGAAGATGATGACGATGATGATGCTACTAATGATGATGATGATGTTGCTGCTGCTGCAACTACTGTTATTGCTGTTGCTGCTGATGATGATGATGATGATGTCGATGATGACGATGAAAAAGATGATGACAATGACAGTGGTGGTGATGATATCGACGACGACGATGATCATGGTGATGAGTTGGATGAAGAAGAAGATGAATGACATGAATGAAATGTACAGTTATGTGATCACTACTCAATTTATTTAATATTGATTTCTTGATAGAAATATACAGTTATGCGATCAATGCTTAATCTAATTAATTCATGATGTACCTTTTAATGTTTTTAATTCATATGGGATGCTGATGGTTTTTAATGTACTTACTATGTATTTTTGAGTATATGTATCATGAATTTTTTAGCTAACTAAGATAATTTAATTACATATATAGGTATCTGAACCCCTTTCATGAGCATCCCACACAGTCTCATGGATTGACAGGTATAAGTCAATACACCCTATAGAGATTAATGTATTTGACAATTTTCAAAGTATCTCGCATTGCTTACTATCTCTCCCATTTGCTGGAGTGCAGGTAGCAACAAATAAGTATTTTTTAGATGTGTCTTCCTCGAGCGAAGGAAATATAGGAATGGAAGAAGAGAGTGATTCATGTAGTATGTCTAAATTAGGAAGATCAACTAGAGGTCAAAAGACTAGAAGAAAATTCAATAAATGTATGAAATTTTTCCTTGCTCAAGGGGGGTCATGTTCTTATGATGATGAGAGCAAAGGCGACATCGAGGTGCCCTCTAGGTACCAATATCTACAGAAACAATGGGTCCCCAAGGAACTTCTTCAAATAAACACTAATTTTAGTGTTAAAGGCAAGATATATCGCATTGTACCATCGTCAATACATGGTTTGGGCCTATTTTCCATGGATGACATAAAGGTCTCTTACAACAAAGTTGTCTAATTGATGGAGTATGTTAGACCTTGTTACAATTACAAAATTTGGATGCGAATTGTTCAATATAAAAAAAGTATGTGTAGGTATGCACTCTCGAAAAATTATATTCAACAAAAAGATAATGAGAATAGTAAAAGAGTGGCTATATACATTGACGGAAGGCCAAAAGCATCAAGGAATATTGTAAGTTTTATAAATAGCACGCGACCTCTATCAACTATTAGGCAATCCAATTGCATATTTGAGGTGCGTGAGGGAAATCATGTATTTGTATGTGCGATAAAATTAATACATGTAGGGGAAGATCTATTTATTGATTACAATTTGAATCAGATAGATACAAACAATGTCACTATCATGAGGGTGCATGTACGTACTATGTACCATTAAATAATTGAGTTTTTTTGCTAGCCACATCTAGAGATTCTCCTCACCATCCACCTCATCTCCATCATCACCTTCTAATGAAATTTATTAATCTAGTCCTTTCTAATTATAGGTTAACTTTAAATAATAACACAGGGATACAATATGGAGCAGCCACATAGAGGGGACGATGATGATCCTACAGACACTTCTTCCTAGCAGGTAAACCTCTTTGTTATTGTACTACAAATTAGATAGAAGAAAAATGTTAAATAGTATTTTTTATTATGTTCTTTTCATCACTGTTTCAGATTAATTCTAATAGTGTTAATAATATTGTTGTCATAAATAGGTGGTCAGTAGAGAAAGGGAAAGGAACCTGCATTCCCTCAAGAATGGTCATTTGACGAGGACCTAGATGTTGATTTCACTATTTGTGATGACCCGGCCTTTGCAATTAAAAAATGCCTCCAAAAAATTGGAAAAAGAGTGGCTCAATTGACATCTATATTCCCTCTGACTCCTGAGTCACAAAAGAGGGAAACTAAATTGATGCACCTATCTCAAAATTACAGAGTAAGTATTAATGTAATTTTTAATTATAATAAAAGTTCAATAATAGTTTTTATGTTATACTAGTCTTTTATGTCATTAAAAAATAAGCGAATGTGTTGCTTTTACAACTTTTTTTGTGTAATTTTGATCCTCACATCCATGATGAGGGTACTGCAGCTGGTTCAGGTAGATCACATGTTGAACTATCTTTTTTTTACTCTCTAACAATATTGTCCATGCTAATCACTGCTTTTATTATTCTCTAACAATCTTATTATTCAGCACCTGTCAATGATCATTTACTATTGCTGCCTCATACAATGACAAGCTCAGATGTACTACATCCTACAATGTCGGCAACGTGTAGCATGGCCACAGATGCCATGGCACCACCTACTTGTACACATATTATATTTTCTCTGTCATTATATATATGTTTATTTCTCTTGAAGTATTCTTTCTTAGGGGCATTTCATAATGGATTCAATTTATGCAACATGAGATGCATCACTTGATGGTGAATTTCCTGGATGTACTCGTATTACTAGTACAAGAATGGTGAAGGATTGCATATTTATTGTGAGCGACGAAGAAGGAGTTCCCTTGAAAATAGCAAAACTTCTAGGTACTTTAAAGATTGGACCTTTCTTTTACCATACAATCGTATGTTAATTACACCTTGCATTAAATATGAGAAGCTTACATCTATTGTATTCTTATTTTATACTATTATATGCTTCGACTAATGATCCCATGATTATTTTGCAAGGAATGATGTTTTTTATGGTAAACTTGGTGACAAGTGTTTGCAGATATTTAGGCCCACCATTTGTACATGGTGGAACATCATATCAGAACTAAAACCCCAATCCACTATTTTGATTTCATATCATTGCTAGGATAGTTATCATTACATCTATTTCTTAAACTATATTAAAGGTAATTTCACTTCATTTTTGAATCTAACAGTGTTTTTTTTCTTAAAAGGTGGAAAGGCCAAGATATAAAGTTAAAGGATGTTCTCATAGAGAGTATGACAATCTTATTTGGACCTTATGCATTTGAGAAGGGTAAGCTCCTTCAAAAAGCTGGGTTATGTTTGAGGTATATTAGGGACCAGTACAGGTGTACATTATCCAAAAACCTGAAGTACCAGCACCCCCCCTTGCATTCCTGATTTAGAGTGACAATGTCTTATTATGGATGCAAACAAGAAAAATGAAATAAAAAAAGGAATTACACCACCAGACAACAAAAGAAGGTATGTGATACTGTTAAGAATGTAATTGTGTACTAAATACTCTTCATATTTATATGAACTAACATATTTCAATCTCTTCATAGATTTTCTGACACAATAAAGGCAACAAAGGCAAGACTACAAAAGCATGGGCAACACAAGCTAGGCTCTGGCGGTTATTCCAAACTTGTTGCACGAGTTGTAAGTGTTAATATTATCAGATTTATATGAGGAAAATTACAATTTGTAGATGGCTCTTAACACTGAAAATAATAATTTGATCTTTATAATATTTATTTATAATTTGCAATCTTTTTTGTTTTGATGAAACAATGAAATAAAATTTGATGATACCAAGCAAAAATGTAGGGTGCGAAGTTCAATATAAGTCTCATAGAAGATGACAAGAGAATTGGCTTCCAACAAGGATATAAAGCCGTGGCAAAAAGAATAAGAAGTGCACAAGGTTCTACTGATGGATCCATCATGGTAAGTAAGCTAAATGATGATTATTTCAAATTTAATTATTTACCAATTAGTTTATTTGATGTTAAGTTCCAACATAAAGTGAGTATATTTGTTTTAAGTAAGAAAACAATGATAACATGAATGCAAATGAAATTGGAATTCAGCCTGTTGATTCTGGTACACAACCTTTGCGTGATGATGCCAATGAGGATGTGCATCACAGTGATGGAGGTATACATTTTCTATTCATTTTTTTATATGTAATTATTAATACAAGTAAACATCTTAAATTGATTGGTGTAGTAATACAAATTTAATTGCAATTAATGTTTGGATTAATGTAACAATTTGTATTGCAGCTATAGAGAGTGTAGAGGCAGTTGTTAATGGACAGGTTGAGGTTGAGGCCGAGGCCAGACAAACTAATCTCGAAGTTGATGATGTGACTAGATCAGGTAAAGAGCTATACGATTATGGCCTTTAAAGTACTGAAATACTTGTAACAAATTATAATAAAATGTTTTTTAATTTAATCCTTTTATATGTTATTGCAGATGACCCCCCTATGCATCAACAGAGAACTAGGTGTGCATTGAGATCTAATGAGAGGGGAGATAATCATGATGATATCGATGATCCTCTTAGCGATTTATTCTAAAAAATGAGAAACCAAAAGAAAAAAAGAAATGATTTTCATCTATGCACCTTAATTGATGATGACTGATTTTTATATGCCAATGAATTTAATTATGTGCTATTGAATGTTCATAAATTTTATAATGTGTTAATGAATGTTATCATGTGATAATTAATGAATGTTACATTTTATTAATGGATGAAATAATGAATGAATGTTAGATGTTAACGGGGAATTTAGAGTAATATTAGGGGGGGTGGGGCCAAATGAGCTTCCACCTTCACGTGGTTGGCCCTGTTTAGTACAAAATATAAAACTATTCTCTAAACAAAGTGAAGCTCAATAAGGTTGTTCCTTATATAGGGTCTCAAATGTAGCCTTTATCCCAATCTCAACATTGCAAGGCTTTAAGTGGTATTCTGAGATTGGTTTCTCCATCTCCCACTGACATCTTGTCTTTCTCCTAAGAACTCTTACTGAGCTCTAATACCACTTGATGTAGAGCTTATAGCTTCATTTGTCCTCTAGGACTGAATCTCTCAACTTTTCAACTAGATCTCTTACTATAGGCTCTACACTTTTGAAAACTATAGTCTCTACACCTTTGAAAACAAATTCTAACTTCAATATAGCATCCAAACTTGATGATTCAAGTTCCTATTTTTGGTTGATTTGGACAATCACTCCCAATGAAACTACTTGGGTACAACAACTATTGGTAAAACACAAGAGGCTATGCAAAATTGAGCATTGATCTATGGTGCAGGGCACCCTGGCAAAGGCATGTAAAGAGAGTCATGTAGACTCATGAAGGTCAAATGATCTTGAAAGATCAAGAGTTGAATGTAATTGGACTTATGGTTTCATTATTCACTATTTGGCAAGGGTGTGATATGTTTCATTATTCACAACAATTCCATATAGGCTTTGCATTGTACGGTACATAGTAATTACGGAGAAGCTTGCAATAATAAAGTGAAACAGTTGATCTATTGGTTTCCATCTGTGTGTTAGGATATAATTTATAAGCTTCCACCAGGTAGGTGCCATGAATATATCATTGATTTTTAGTTTGGATGTAGATTATCGATTCTTTCTATCTATATCTGGTGGCATAGGAGTGACAATTTATGCTATACTAACCACATAAGCATAAAACATCAATAACACATGAAGAATTGTGATTAAATGACACTTGGTGTTTGTACACACAAAAGTAGTGCACTTCTATGAATCCTTACATGCAAGGAAATTCAAGAATGAGCCCTCACAAATCGATCCATAGCTCTTTATGCATGGAGTTGCAAGATTATGAATTTGCTCTCAGCTAGAGCTATTGAGCTTGTGACCTTGCTAGTCAACCATACAATGAGAGATTCGAATGAGGACAAGGGCAAGAGTGCCAATATCTCCAAAGAATCAAATGGAAATGCAATGCAATGCAAGCTAAGAATGAGAATGCAAATGTGCAAGCTATGCTATGAAAATGGAAGTACAAACTAAGCTATGAAATGGAAATAGCAATGTGTTACAACCTTTCCTATTAAGCTAGATGAGTTATTCTAAAACTTGAAAGTGAAATCTAAGCTATGAAAGCATAAACATGAACTACTATGCAAGAATGGAAACTAAACTATGAAGCAAATGAAGAACTCTAAGATGTAATGCAACAATGATCTCCAAAAAGCTCCAAAGTCTTCAAGAATTACTATAGCATAGAGTTAGCATAAAAACAAGTGTATGCAAAATGAAGAAGAGAGCTCTTCTTTTATAGAGAAATGAGGTGAAATGGACCAATGAGATTAAGAGGCAAAAGTCTTAATCAATGGTGGAGCTTGAAAGAGGAGCAATCCATGTGCACAAATATCCTCCAATAGGAAAATAGGAGTTGACTTTATGTCCATATGAGACAAAAAGTGCTTTTCTCCTTTTTATAAAATAGGAATAATACTTTATTTGTGCAACTTAGGATAAGAAGAAAAGTGGGGGCTTTTTATTTAATAAAAGGGGAGGAAATATTCCTTTTAATTAAATAAAGACTTAGGATAAAATGGTTAGCCCAAGGATAAAAATCCAATATATGATTGAAATTAAGACTTGATCAAGAAATTGATAATGTTGAAAATATTGATTATTGATAAAACTGATTTAGGATAAATAAATCAAATAAATGGGGCCCAAAGTCTAGGCGACCATTTTAGGGTGCATATAGTGTTTAGGGTATGCCAGGTCAAGCTGGCATTCAGGTTTTTTCTTTGACCCGATCAACCCCAATTTCTTGAAAAAAGGCATAGTTTTATAGGTTTTTCTAAGGGGGACCAAGGTCCTAAGTTTGGGGATGGCAGTGGGGGGAGGCACAAATGCATATAGTACTTGAAAATTTAGTTCTAAAATATATATACAATATAATAAATAAGAATCTTAGAACTCAAATGAAAATTAAAAAATTGGCTACGTAAACTATTAAGCTAGTCAACTACTAAACAATAAAGTTAGAAATACATTGGATTGGTTGCATTAAACATATGAATTTTGAAGTGAACATTAACAAGGAAAGTACTGAATTCAAAATTGATTGTATATTCAAATCTTCACAATGATGATTACAATGAAAAATGTTCAGAATGACAAAATGGCCTGATGTGATGCTTTTAATCATCCACAAACTCCTCATTACGAGAAATGTTTGATTCCACATGCTCAAGCTCTTCCAAACCAAAAGTGACCATCTCTATTTTCGTACCATCATCATAGACTTGTGTTGGATCCTCTAGCTCTAGATCCCAATGATGCTAGACTCTCCTTGTACATGTGTTGTGGTCAATGACATGAAAGGAACCATGTACAACCACAAGGTTCTATGCCCTCTTAGAGTTAAACCCGTTCCTCTTAATGGAGTGGATGAATTTATAAGGAGAACAATGAAAACAATCCTCTCAGCAATAGAAGAACTAGAAACTTGGGATTGCAAACGAATGGGTAGAGAATGGAATATGATGGATGTCTAGTCTCTACAGGCCTCTTTCTTAGAGGTCTTGAAGAGTGCATGCAAAGTGTAGCAATTGGAGACAAACATTTGCATGTTTCTAACATTATTAACAATTTTTTTGATCCAACCAATTTTTCAATGCCTTTGAGTGCATTATACACGACATGAAGACAATAAGGGGTCCACCAATTATGTGCACACATGGGTTGCGTTTGTCGCTAGTATCACATTTTGTGGTGCAATATCCCCTATGGCATCTTTAAAGATCTGAAATTAAAATTGACATTCTTGTGATGTTCTAAACAATCAACAACCCTAAAAAATGAGGGCCCTTTGTACATGTAATTATGATCTTGATGAGTGGATGATGCCTAATGCCTATTGACCCATCCATGACTATGCCACATCCCCTTGTGATCTAGAATTCCTCCATTTTCTCCATTATAATATTAATCTTTGAATAGTTCTTATCAAAGATTATGGTCCTCAATTTAGTCTCTTGTGATTCTTATCATTCCTGGGCTACTTTTATTTGTGATTGCTTTTGTAACCCTTTTTTCTATTTTTTGAGCTTTTGACAATAATAAGTTTCCATCTTTATAAATTATTGAGTAGATGGAAGAAAATGTCTTAATATTCATTTGAAATTCACTCACAGTCAAAAGGAAGGTAAGGATAGTTGATTTTAGCTCTGCATATTTCTTATTTTTCATTTTTATATGGTTCCTCCCTATATCTTTTGTGGTAAGTTCTGAATATCTTATGAAGCTTTATTGAAGAAGCATAGCTATTGAATTGGCCTTCTCTCGTTGGTTCTTTACCATGCTTCTAATGATTATGGTGCTACTTATACCACTTCTTGAGGTTATTTGTAGGCTTGTCATGCCTTCTAGAAGGGACAATGTTAGGAATGGGAACACTGAGAGGGTGGGGGGGGGGGGGGGGGGAGGTGAATTAGTGTTCTATATTATTACTTATTCTAATACCTTGAAACTTAACTCAATTACTTTAGTATTGAATTGAATAACAATGCAAGTAAAGTAAAAACATAACACTTGACACTAGATATGATTACGGGGAAACCCAAATAGGTAAAAACCCTGGTGGGATTGACACCCACTAAGAATTGCACTAGTGTGTTATGATCCCTATTATAAGATCTTACAACCCTATTAGGAGTTGATCTTTACAATGCATTAAGTATAGTGACCTGGTCAAGGGTCGAAGCTTGTTAGGAGTCTTTTAAAATTAACCCTATTAGGGGTGGTTGGTTCACTGCCAGAGCTCACTGCTCAATGAGAAGGCTACAACCTCCTGGATACCAGATACACACTATATTTGTAATGGTGAACTGCTACTGTGACACTGCTTGTCTGATCAGTTCCTTTTGTGCACTGATGCTTTAGCCTCTTGTAAAGCACTATATCATACCGAATGCTCTTTTGTTTCTATCAACTTTATATCTCATACCGTCATAAATACAAAGGTGCATGTCTTATTTATATGTGCAAACAAAACTATTCACTAGGTCGGCCTATAACATATTACATACAACACTTCCAAATGAATTGGCTCAATCATATTTAATACAATGTTATTAACATGTCTATAACATAAATACAATAGGCGTATATCCTTTAGAAAACAATATTATACATGCTAACCAAAATACCAACAGTCGGCTCCATGCTCTGTTCTGTTATGCTGCTCACTGTCTATGTCACTTCAACTGGCTTTAACTTCTTCATACTAACTCATCTGATCATGCACTCTTAGAATTAGCATGATTACACACTCAGAATCTTATCTTCAAGGGCACATACCAAAACTTCATCATACACATGTGCATTGATGCTCTTTCCTCAGGTGCTTCACTGACTGTCCTGTCTTCCATACTTAGTCATTTTCTTGATCTTCTAAGTTATGTGCTGACTCCAAAACTTCATATGACTTTGTTGCCATAATGACAACACTTATCTTAGTCATATACATCAGTATAGTCAACTTTCCAACAAAGTACTGAAAAAGTATCATTTGATTGGAAAAGGTTGATGTTGATGTCTATAATGTATTTCACTTACTGATGCTTGCCTATATTGAATTTTGAATTGCCAGGTTGGAGAACACTTTCAAAGTTTAAGGTCTGTTCTACATGATACTCTTAGTTATAGCTCAAATGCAACTCAACATATTTTTGATGCTGTGAAACCCACTGCAGAAACTCATCCGCAGGTGAAATTTAATACTGTGAATATTGGCATTGTTAATGTTATTACTTTTCCTCGTGTTTCATATTTTTGAAAATGTTTCTTGGCACTATCTTCTTTTTCAATTCCTATATTTGCAGCTTTTTAGATCATTAACATAAGCATTGCATGTCTTTGTAAAAAGTTTATTCTAACACTATATTATAACTTATTCCCCCTTAATAAATAAACTAGAAACAACTCTAATTTATAAGCCAAAATCTTACATTTATATTCAAATGGATTGTGGAAACCTTATTACATTGAACTCTAATTTTGCCCAAAACTATGAATAGCACCAAAAGGTTTAGTCACCAAATTAATTGACTGTTCTTGGCAAGTGCAATGAGAGAGAGAAATATCATTGATGCAATTTAATCAACAAAAATAGTGATGATGAATTAAGTATGTTTATTGTGAGCATGATCATAACAACAAAGATCATTGGAAAATCCAGGAAGCCAAATATTTTTGCAAAAAATTGAGATTTTTAATTGGGAAAAATTGTGTTTAATAAAATGGAAGTGGTCTCAATAACATACAGATATAAAAAGAAAATAAATTTAGAGTTTAGCCCAAGAATTGTGGAATATAGTTTTTGTCATTTTTGTACACATTGCTAATTTCATTGTGTTGCACAATGCATATTGCATAGTATATGAATAATGACTAGATGCAAATAGTTTTTAAATTTTCAATTACAATCTACTTTGTACAAAGTCAACCTAAAAACTAAGTACAAACTTCCAATAAATTTGATGTATCCAATGATTCTTGTTGCTATGAAGATAGCTACAAGAGGTTGTAGAGCTTGATGATGAAGCTCTTGGGTCAAAGTCTCTCTTAAGTCTTTTAGCTAGATCACTATCAAGGTTGGCCTCTAATTATAACATTTTAGTTTGTCTCACTTCAACATGGGATTTTGGATGCACGAGATGGTATAATATTTTAGTTTGTCTCACTTCAACAACAATTGTTTTGTATAAATTTTCCCTACTTCTGTTGAAGGTAAATCATTACCTTTTACCTGTTTGGTGTTCATACACTCGTTATTCTCCATTTTGTTACATTATAAAATGTCTTCTCAATTGATGTGCTTTGATTATGTTGGCTTCTCATTTACACTTTAAAAAACTCACTTTTATTATGTAACGCTTCAATTATGCTTTCCAATTAAATGCCCATCAACGCATCTCTTGCACCTCCTTTGAGTGCAAGTGCTAGTATTAATTAGGTTGAACCTTTCATTTTATAGAAAGCTTATTTTCTTTACAAATTAGTTAGAATTATTCTATGTTCTTGTCACTAGGATTAAAAGGTCTTATTACAATGTTCTTTGTTGTGGGGCAGGAGGTCTTTGAATATAGCAAGAGAAAATAAATCAACCACTTCCCTTTTCCTACAAATGGGTGAGTTTGAGAAATGATTTTCAGTGATTTTCAGTGAAAGAAAATGCTATTTATAATATTGGACATGTTTATTTTATAATTATTGTGCTACTAAGATATTCTTGTGGGCTCATGTAAGAACCATTGATTGTAGATATTCTTATGGAGGAGCAACTAAGTATCATAAACTATGGTTTGAGAAAGTGAAGAATATTTAAAATAGGTTAGCCTCTTGTGTTAGCTATGGTTGTCATTTTAGTTAAATTATACTTACTATCCAAATTGGACAAATTATTTTTGTTGTACATGGCACTTGGAGTCAAGTGTGTCTCTAAACATTGTGAGCTTTCCATATTCTTTAAGTGTTCTGTCACAATTTTATTTATCAAAGATTGAATTAGGGATTAAGCATTTTCTCACAATTTTATTCGTACATTAATGATAATTAATGATGGAGAGTTTTTAGATTCTGAGAAGACGTATATTTAATGGAGGCTAGAAGGGATTTTTGTGGAAATTTGCTAGATGTCTAAAATTCTAGAGAATATCTTCTTTACTGAGCTGAGGAGGGACAAAAGTGAGGACAAGGGTTTCCAGATTGAGTACCAGTGCAGAGATGATGATTCAGTAACCTACATTTATAAAACCTTCACAAAAATCCTTTCTTTGGTCTCCACTCATACCTCTTCTTAGAATCTAGAAACTTTGGATATTGTTTCTCATCCATGCATGAAATGTGCTAGTGATCGTATAAAATTACTTCAGGCCTCCAATATTGATGAGATGCACAAGTGTAAAAGGTTTTTGTGAGACTAGGATCAATTATGAGAAGGTAAAAAACAAGATAATATTATTGTATCTTTCATTTCTTTTATCCATTCATATTTTATGCCTTCTCTTATATTGGATATTGTGCAGTGTATATAAAGGCAAGGCGGTTATTATTCTCAATGATCGACTGGTATAAGTCTTCCAGGCCTTAAACAGTAGCTAGGGCTAAAGATAGCAGACCTCAAGAGACCATTATAGTTGGTCTCTGCCTTTGGTCCATATTACTGACAAAACGTTTTACCTTTCGTTAGCTCATCAAATGCGGGGATTTAAAAGAATTTAATAGATGATATTTTCATTTATAACGTACATTATTTTAGTTTGACCCTGAATGAATTTATCTACTTCGTGCACTTGTAGACTATGAGGAAAGCCTTAAAGAAGCATCCCCTCCCGTGGCTTGAGTAATGTAGCCCATGTGAGGAGATGCTTCTTTAACGTTGTCCTCGTAGTCTACAAGTGCACAAAGTAGATAAATTCATGCAATGTCAACTTAAATAATATATGTTATCATGAAAATATTCTATTAAATTTTTTCAAATCCCCTCATTTGATGAGCTAATGAAAGGTAAACTATTTTATCAATAATATGGACCAAAGATGGAGACCAACTATAATGGTCTTTTGAAATTTGTTATCTTTAATGTGCATATCTGTCACTTTTTCGACGCAAATGAAAATTATTTCAACAACAGTGCTATACATCTGACAAGTTTTCCTGTCAGACATTCACTGCATATCTCTTTCCATCCCAATAGGTATAACACCAGAGAGAACTCCTTTTCGACAGATATTTGCAATTGGACTGCTATACATCCGACGGGTTGTCTTGTCAGATAGTCACTACATATTTGTCACCATACCAATAGTTATAACATCGATGAGAGTCCCTTTTCGATAGATATTCACGATGAGAATGCTATATCTCTGATGGATTTTCCCGTCGGACAATCATTTGATATGGGTCACCATTCCGATAGGGTTTTTCAATGGGACTTCCACATGGTTTGTCGGAGTTCCGATAGATATACCGTATGAAATCCCATAGTAAAGTTGCTATTAATGTGGCAAGTTCTGACAGAAAATGATGTCAAAATACTAACGGTTATCACTCCCATACCAATTTGTAACGCAAAACACCGATAGACACATCTGTCAAAGTGTCGATAAATAGGCATTGCAAATCCGACAGATAGTTGTCAGAATATGGCCTCAAATGTACTAGTGCAACTTTCCACAACAAAGACAAAATCCCTAACTTTGAGAACCAAACATCTTATTATGACACATGTATGGATATTTATTAGACCTCTTTAAATTTCAACCCCATTCCACCTAAAGGAGACCCTTATCTTTTTGATACATAAAACCTTCCTAATGGACATAGCATATGATGTTTACAACAAAGCATTGAAACTCATGAGAAATATACATCACATTTTTCAAAAGAAACTCTAAGTTTCCGACCTTCCTATTTGTTCTATCAAATTATACATTATTTTCCTAATTTCTCATCACAATAAGAGAATATTTTGTTTGAGCTTGTTAAAGCCATCTTAGTTACTATTCCTTTAAAAACAAATAGAAAAATAGAAAACAAAATAAGACAATTCTTCCATTTGTATGTATTATCAAATTTGCAGCCATAAGACTAATGAATGTTATGATTTGAAGTGTAAAATTTAAAAATTCATTGATTGTGGTATGATTCAAATGACATATAACAATGAATGACACCTTTCTCATGATCATTCTAAATAACATCTATGTTCCTATTCTGTTGCTCCTCACTATGTGGCATTGCTAGCCTTTCCTTTTGGGGCTCATTGTCATTTATGGTGGTGCAATTTTAGGTGCAATAGTACTTTGTAAGCTGTTAGATTAGGTGAAAAACTAATCTCCCAAGAACACCTGCATGCATAACCCTATCACATGGAAGAAGCAAAGAACAGAAAGCAAGAAAAATCTATGGAGGCCAAAAAGCCAGAGACATCATATGCACATTCAAAAGAACAATCTCTATTATGAACAATATTACAATATGATAATTTGATCTCCTTAAGAAATGCAAAGAGGTGAATCCTTATAAAAGGAATCATGAAACCCTAAAGAATAATAAGATGCCTAAGTTTAACTTAAGTGTAGAGTATAATAGACTAATAATTAAATAAATTAATTATTAGCTATAATATGACAACTCTAACACCTCCCCTTAAGTGTAACTTAGGGAGAAGCTAAACAACTAAGGACTAAAAGATGCATGAAAAAAAAAATGCATGAAAGAACTATGGGTCCCGACAACTAGGCCTGATCAGGTACCCAAATACAAGAAATAAACTAGATGAAAGAAACAAAGCCTCCAATCTAGGGAAAGTCCCAAACAAAGGAACAAGAAAGAGCATGAAGCATCTCCGAAGCATGAAGCTACAAACATTGTCAGAAGTAACTGCTGGAACCCCCACTGAAATAGTGCATGACCAGGTAGAGAAGACAAAGTCTGAAGAGCTGATCAATCAAAGAGGTGACTTCCAAAAGTAGGAATGAATGAGTGTCTATATAGTAGATGAACCATCTCACCGAAATGCATAGGTGCCTAGCCACTGCATCTGCCTAGTACATAGGAAAAAGAACTAAATACGTAGATCACTCAATCGAACCAAAGAAGCAATAGAACCAACAGGTGAACCCCCCCATAATGCTAAACAGGGAGAGGGATGATAGGAACACTGAAATGCAATGCCAAAAACATCTACAAGAAGAAGAATTGCGAACACCAATAGTGCAATAGAAGTACAAGCACAGGATAAAGGGTGGTGTCACGGACACACATCATGGGCTAATGTCATGGAAGGTACACTCACTTGACAAAGGTGGATGAGCACAAAAGGCAAAACATCATAACCCCCCATGGAACTTTATAACTGAGTGCGAGTACAAACAAACACAAGGTGCTCAAAATCCTAGATATGTAGAAGCAGACACTTTATCTTAGTGTGTTTACAAAAAAGAGAATGCTACATAAGAGAAGCATACAATGCTCAAAAAGTTAGAAAGAAGAGTGAGCCAGAAGAATAGAAGAAGAGATCCTAGGACCTATAGAATCCAAGTAATTCACCAGAGTGTGAAAGAGAAAAAATCAGAGGAGAAAAAACCTGGAGTAGAATCTAGATAAAAGACCCCTGCCACTGCAAAACTCATAGAACCAGCTTTCCGACGATATCTGGTGGGCCAAAAATAGAGTCCAGATGAGCAAGATATGGCTCTCGAAAGGCAAAAGCAGACATTGGACTTTCACAAAAAAAAACACTATCAAAATAGTAGAGCCAAAAAACCTAACCTCCATAATCGGAAAGAGCTCGGAAAGAGCTTTCTAACAATATAAAGAAATCCGAAAAAGACCTCTGTATGTTCCAGATAGAGCAAAAATAGTGTCAGGGGGTCAGAAAGGCTCCAAAAATAGGTTTTAAGCCCCTGGGGCTGAAAAAAAATTGGCCCCTGGGCGCATGGCGCACGTAGGGGGTTGAGCCAAAGCTCCCGGTCACCCATGTGACCACCGTGAGGCTTAAGAACCCGTCAGGGATCCAGAGTGGAGTAGAGCGGTGCTTGTGAGCAAAGCAGAGTGGAGCAGGTTGAGAGGTGGCGGAGCTGATGGCGGGGGCGCTGCTGCTGGAGGGTACCGCTGCTGGAGGTGGCGCTGTTAGTGGCAAGGGCCGGAGGAGCTAGTGGAGCCCGTAGGGCCAGCGGAAGTGCAGCCGGTGGTGGAGGAGCACTGGTGGCGCCTTTCAAAATGCTAAGGCTGCGTTAAAAATTAACACAAAAAACATGTAAAAAATGTTTTTTAAATTTTTTTTCTCAATTTTTGTGCCCATACGGCACTGGAAACCAAATTTTTTTTGCCTCAGAGCCAAGTTGTCCAAAATGGACAAGTTTTATATGGATTCTAGGGTTTTTGGGTGCTCTGAGCTCAATGGAGACATTTGTTTGAGCCCAAAGTGACCAAAAACAAAACCCCCCTCTAAATCCACATAAAAAACCTTTGAGAGCATGAAAACCTCCTGCTTTTGAATCACTTCAACAAAAAATGAACAACGAGCAGCAAGATGGCTCTGATACCATGTTATATTAGGTGAAAAACTAATCTTCCAAGAACACCTGCATGCATAACCCTGTCACATGGAAGAAGCAAAGAACATAAAACAAGAAAAATCTATGGAGGCCAAAAAGCCAGAGACATCATATGCACATTCAAAAGAACAATCTCTATTATGAACAATATTACAATATGATAATCTAATCTCCTTAAGAAATGCAAAGAGGTGAATCCTTATAAAAAGAATCACGAAACCCTAAAGAATAATAAGATGCCTAAGTTTAACTTAAGTGTAGAGTATAATAGACTAATAATTAAATAAATTAATTATTAGCTATAATATGACAACTCTGTTAGATTAGGTGAAAAACTAGTCTCCCAAGAACACCTACATGCATAACCCTGTCACATGGAAGAAGCAAAGAACAACAAGCAAGAAAAATCTATGGAGGCCAAAAAGCCAGAGACATCATATGCACTTTCAAAAGAGCAATCTCTATATGAACAATATTATAATATGATAATCTGATATGAAATACAAAGAGGTGAATCTTTATAAAAGGATACCAAAACCCTAAAGGTGAAAACCCTAAATAATAATAAGATGCCTAAGTTTAACTTAAGTGTAGATTATAATAGACTAATAATTAAATAAATTAATTATTAGCTATAATATGACAACTCTAACACCCCCCCTTAAGTGTAACTTAGGGAGAAGCTAAACAACTAAGGACTAAAAGATGCATGGAAACAAAATGCATGAAAGAACTATGGGTCCTCGCAACTAGGCCTGATCAGGTACCCAAATACAAGAAATAAACTAGATGAAGGAAACAAAGCCTCCAATCTAGGGAAAGTCCCAAAGAAAGGAACAAGAAAGAGCATGTATAGCATCTCTGAAGCATGAAGCTGTAAACACTGTTAGAAGTAACTGCTGGAACCTCTACTAAAGAAGTGCATGATCAGGTAGAGAAGACAAAGTCTGAAGAGCTGATCAATTGAAGAGGTGGCCTCCAAAAGTAGGAATGAATGAGTGTCTATATAGTAGATGATCCATCTCACTGAAATGCATAGGTACCTAGCCACTACATCCACCTAGTACATAGGAACAAGAATTGAATACATAGATCACTCAACCAAACCAAGGAAGAAATAGAACCAACAGGTGAACCCCCCCCATAATGCTGAATAGGGAGAGGGGTGACAAGAACACTGAAATGTAATGCCAGAAACATCTACAAGAAGAAGAATCACGAACACCAACAGTGCAATAGAAGTACAAGCACAGGATAAAGGGTGGTGTCATGGACACATAGCATGGGATAATGTCATTGAAGGTACACTCACTTGACAAAGGTGGATGAGCACAAAAGGAAAAACATCATAACCCCCCATGGCACTTTATAACTGAGTGCGAGTACAAACAAACACAAGGTGCTCGAAATCCCAAATATGTAGAAGCAGGCACTTTATCTTAGTGTGTTTACAGAAAAGAGAATGCTACATAAGAGAAGCATACAATGCTCAGAAAGTCAGAAAAAAAAGTGAGCTAGAAGAACAGAAGAAGAGATCCCAGGACCTGTAGAATCCAAGTAATCTGCCAAAGTGCGAAAGAGGAAAACTCAGAGGAGAAAAGATTTGGAGTAGAATCTGGATAAAAAAACCCCTACCACTGTAAAACTCACAGAACCAACTTTTCGATGATATCTGGTGGGCCAAAAACAAAGTCCGAATGAGCAAGATATGGCTCCCGAAAGGCAAAAGTAGACATCAGACTTTGACAGCAAAAAATAATATCAAAATAGCAGAGCCAAAAAACCTAACCTCCATAATTGGAAAGAGCTTTTCGATGATATAAAGAAGTTCAAAAAAGACCTTTGTATGCTCTAGATAGAGCAAAAACAGCGTCAGGGGGTCAGAAAGGCTCCAAAAATAGGTTTTAAGCCCTTGGGGCTAAAAAAAAATTGGCCCTTAGGTGCATGGCGTGCGCAAGGGGCTAAGATGAAGCTCCCGGTCACCCATGTGACCGCTGCGGGGCTTAAGAACCTGCCGAGAAGTCAGAGCGGAGTGGAGCAGTGTCGAGGAATGGAGCAGAGGAGAGTGGGCTAGGAGGTGGCGGAGCCAGCGGTGGGGGCGCCACTACTGGAGGGTGCCGCTACTGGAGGTGGCACTATCGGTGGTGGGGGTCATAGGAGCCAGTGGAGCCCGCAGGGCTGGTGGAGGCGCAGCCGGTGGTGGAGGAGCACCGGTGGCGCCTTTCAAAATGCTAAGGCTGCATTAAAAATTAATGCAAAAAACATGTAAAAAATGTTTTTTTAAATTTTTTTTCTCGGTTTCCATGCTCGTACGGCACTGGAAACCAAATTTCTTTTGCCTCAGAGTGAAGTTGTCCAAAATGGAAAAGTTTTATATGGATTCTGGGGTTTTTGGGTGCTCTAAGTGCTCTGAGCTCAATGGAGATGTCTGTTTGAGCCCAAAATGACCAAAAACAAAACCCACCTCTAAATCCACATAAAAGAACTCTAAAAACCTTGAAAACCTCCTAATTCTGAATCACTTCAACATAACATGAACAACGAGCATCAAGATGGCTCTGATACACATAATAGTCCCTATTCCTTGTCTCCACACTTGGGGGGAAAGGGTACTATTTCACTCTTCTATTTATCCCAAGGACCCATTTTCTTTTTGAATTGTTTCTTTTTATAACATGATATCCTTTCTTGCATGGATTTGTTGTTTTACATAAGAATCTTCTCCTTTTTAGGATATTTACATCCCGAGTTGCAACCTTATGCTTGCTTGAAAGTGCATATCTATTATAAATGAACTTTCACTTAGGGATAATAATGTGTCATCATTTGTTAAGTATTCCCTTACCTAGCAATAGGGAAGGCGTGTATACTTGATCCTCCCTCTTTTTTTCACCCTTTCCAATCGATCCAATATCCTTTGTTTCTTTTCTTCTTTTATAATATGACATCCTTTCTTGCATGGATTTGTTTTTTTACGCTAGGATCTTCTCTTTTTTAGGAGATTTACATCCCAAGTTGCAACCTTATATTTTCTTTAAAGTGCATGTCTATTATAAAAGATCTATCACATATGGTATATAATGGGTTATATTTTCCCTTGCCTTCACCCTTGGGGTGAAAGGTTTCATTTCTCAATCTCTTATTCCTTTATAAGGATTCACTTGTTTAGGTTATGCGGTCTTTTTTTATCACAAGATATCCTTTCTAACATATAGTTATTTTTTTACATAAGGATCTTCTCTTTTAAGGAGATTTATATCCCGAGTTACAATCTTTTCCTTTCTTGTAAAGTGAATGTATATCCTAAAAAAATTACCCTTACTTGGGGGCTTAAGGTGTGTTATCCTTCATCAAGAATCTCTTTTTCACCTAGAAATAAGGGGGCTAAAAGGTTGCATTCTTGTTCTCCTCCTCTCTTTGTCTTGAAGATGTTATCTTTGTTCAAGAATTCCTGTTGAAGATAGATGTATTGTAATGAAGATCTCTTCCTTTCAAGGGTCTCTTACCTCTTATAGATGCCCTTTCATGATTATCCATTTCCTTGGCCAATAATAGTTTTCACATTTTGCTAGGGTTATAAGCATACATTGCTGATTTAATGATATCTCCTTGTTTTTGGAAGTAGGTATCCTTGTTCTCTTTTCCTTATGATGTTAGCATAGTCTTATGTCACCATCATAAGGAGGGTGCATATATATGGCCTCCTTTGTATATTATGCAACTCTTTTTTTATTGATCCCTAATGAGACAATGCTTTCCAAGTAGGACTCATAATTTTTGGATCCCTAAAAAGTTAATTCTTTTCTTAGGAATGATCCTATTTATTGATCCCTAAGGATACAATGCTTTCCTTAGGTCTGATCATCCCTTTTTGATCCCTATGGAGACAATTCTTTCCCATAAGACTGATCCCATAAGCTTCCCTTGAGTGCAAAAATTTATAAACCACTCCTGTGCACAAATTTTTCAAGGTAGAATTAACTAGCATATAATGAATCAATTCTCTTTCTCTCTTTCTTTGGGATAAGTGGAACTAGCATATCACAACTTGCTAGCCTTTGCTTCTCCTCTTCTTCTCCCATGAATCACCTAGCATACCACAACTTGATAGGCTATTGGATTCATGGTCCCTCTCTTGTTTTTCCATGTGTTCATAGCTATGCTAGTGGGTTAGATCATGGAGTCTTGTCTTATCTTTGATTTGTGCTATTTCTCTTTTGAGGTGATTACTTGTTCTTTTGCAGTATCTTTTTGAGCACTATGCTAGCGGTTGAGACATTTTCTTTAGAGAGGTCTCTTCAACTAGTTGACTTGGAATCTTAGTAAGATTTAGGCTTTTGTTTTTGTTTTATGTGTCCTTGCATATGGATGTATGAGTTAAAATCATTGGTTTGGGGGCTTATATCCTTAAACTTAGTGATATTTTATCTCCTTGTAGTTTGCACATGATATTCATCTCTTTCTCTCTCTTTCTTCTACTTTACCATGAGTATGAGGTGGACTCATACTCCCACTAAAGTGGGGGCTAAATGTACCATCCTAAAAAGTAAGAACCCTTAATTTGGTGCTCATTTTAGCCCCATTTTAGTATTTATGAGTTTCCACATTGATTTCATGCTCTCCTAACACTCATTGGTCTTTCAAATTAATATTATAAGTCTTGTATTGATTCAATTTCTTCAAAACTCAAGGTTATCTCTTATTTCTAAGTGCGATCCTCTATTTTTCCTCTAATCAAATAATTTATTTCATCACGTAGGCCCTATATCCTTATTTTTGGCCTCTATGACCTCTCTCAACCTCATAATGAGATGTACTTGAAAATCCCACACCTACCCAATTTCCCCGACACCCTGCACAAATTATGACATATTCTAGGGGGCATGATTCTAATGATGTCATGTCCTTGATTGGGGCCCAAATTTAGCTCAGGGCTTGATTTCAGGGTATTAGAAAGAGATTTGATTTTATGGTTAGCCTGGATTATTTTTGAATCTTCAAATGATGGATTGATTATAAAAACACCCTATCTCTCCTCATTTTGGTATCCATTACTAATTTTCAAGCATTCATGATCAAGAATTAATCAAGAAATCATATTTCAAGAGAATTCTCAAGGTCTTCAAGCATCCAAGTCTTCAATCCTTTAAATAATTCTTCTCCTTCATCAAGCATTGTGGAAAACTAAAACATCCATCACCGGAGGCTAATATTTCATGATTTACTTTTAGGTTTTGGTAGAGTTCAAGCTATTGCATTAACATTTGTGGTCATATCCAAAGAAGTATTGAATCATCATGGAATGGGGTAATTAAGATATGTCTTCTATTTCATCTTTCCTTATGAAATTTCCTTTTATTGTCAAGGTTGATTCCTAAACAATTGTTTGACTGAGTCAAGCCCCTTTAGCCAACTTTCTTCCCCATTTTTCCATGTGCAAGAATAGGTTATAGAGTTTTTGGACAAGATCTAGAAAGATCAAGAACTGTTGAATGATCCCTAGAAAATTCAATCAAAAACACCTAGTACAGGTCACCATTGCCATCATGTCCTAGGTACATGTTTCCATTGCCATCATTTCCCTTGCATTTCAATCCTAGATTTCAGCCATAGGTTAAATCGACATTATAGTCTCTATTTCTATACATTTATCCCTCTGTCTGTCTGTAACAATCTGTTATTTCTAGTTTTTCATTAAATTTCTTAATTTATCATCTACATTATATCTTCTTATCATTCCATTTTCATCATTACATATTTAGTGAAGGATCATTGTCACACCAAGTTCTTGAGTCTCCTCTTGAGCCTAGTGGGCCATCTTCCTTCCAAATGTGCAATCTTGAAAAGGAGAAGTGATCCACCCATTCACATTGCTCTCATTTCATATTTTACACTAATAATATCACTATATTTTAACTTGTTTGAGCAGTTGTCACCCACTTTGATGTCCCCAACAACTATTGCATATGTTTCCCCCCATACATTTTGAATCCTTTGCTATGACTATACTGAGGTTTGTCAATCTTGGGTTGGTGGGTTCTATTTGTGAGGGCTTGCTAGGTGCCAAATAAGTATTTTTCTCATTGTTTCATTGCTGGTTAGATCCTTTGTTCCACCTAGTCTGCATGGTTTGGGGTTCTTTGTGCCTACGATTGAAGGTGTGTATGTCTCAAGATTTGACATTGGTGCTACTTTTGAAATAGGGGCTTCTATTGAGGTACTGCTTACTATTTTTTATGCATATGCACCTATTCTCATTGGGGACTCTTCTAGGAGACATGTTCTTGGGTCTAGTAATGTCATGAATATTCTCTCCCCAAGCCTCTCTCTTGTTGTTGATGGGCGAAGCTTTTCTCAAGTTACTAGATCTATTGCGACTCTTCCTCCCAAGGGGAAATCTTGACCTCTTACTCATGCCAAGGTCTCCCTTGTAGTTGTTTATGGCCTTGATATGGTGGATAATGTGGACTTCTACCAAAGTTACAAGATGGTTTGTAGATTTATTGATTTTTGGCCTTCTCTAACAGATCTTTATTGTTGGGCGATAGGGTCTTGGAGACCCTTAGTGTTTTATTATGGACTAGGAACATGAGGCATTAGAAAAGTGCATGAAATAGACAACCACAAAGCCTAAAAATCATGCAACCTAATCCTAATCACAAATTGAAATGAAATAAAAAACATGAATTTAATAAAAACCACTCCCTCAATTAGACTTCAATGTCCCTTTTTTTGTCTCCAAATAATGACATGTTTCTCTTATTTTGACAAAGTGCACCTATAAATGAAAGTAATGAATTGACGAGAATGACAATGAGAATACTTGAAAATTGTGGTTAGATAAATGAGAGAAAATGAGGCTAATTTATAGAGTTTTGGAACTCAAAATCGATGGACAAGATTAAAATCCAATTAGCAATCAAGATTGCCTTTGAAGACTCCAAATAATAAAATTGCTAATACAATTTAGAACAATAGAGAGGGGGGGGGGGGTGAATCAGTTGTTCTCAGGTCCAGATGTATCAATTCAACTTTTAAACACTTCAACAATCTCAGATTTAATCACCAACATTACTCGGTGATTAAAGAATGTATGCCAACAACATATAACCCTGTTAGGAGTGAGCCTTGTTAGAGGACTTAAGTACATTCCATCATAATGAAACCTTGATTAAAGGATTTAAAAAATGACTATTAGGTCAACCTTGATTAAAGGATTTATACTGATACAATGGTTAGAAAGTAGCAGTAGTATTTGATCTAAAAAACATACAACTCACTTTGCAAATAAAAGATCCAATTCACATATATATGCTGGCTTATTGACTGAGTTCCATTTCCATCTCCATCACTGATCTACTCAAAATTCACTTCAAGCAATCACAACTCTAATCAACTCCTTCACCTTCAGCCTTTCTTCTTAGACTTATCAGTCAATAACATCAACACCATCAACATACTTGTTTACCTCATACTTAGGTTTGCCTTTATACCTCTTTAATAGGTAGATCCATCTTTTGCCACTTAATCTCCTCTGTAGATCTTAGGTTTAGGTCAGATTCATTGAATCCTTCCAACATTCAAGTTCTTCATCCATCCTTCTATAAACATCTTCAATCTCCTCACTGAATTTACAATAAAACGGTTTACCATGCATTAAATTCTCCATACACTCAATTAATAAAGTCAACATGATTTACATAATCCAAGAATTCAACTAAGTTGGCTAGGAATCTAAATTCTTCCTCCAAATGTAAATTACTGATGCTTAGTCAATACTGTGTCCAACTTCTCGGTCATCACTACGTAGCCTAATCATCTCTTCAAACTATCTTCCTCAACTAATGCTGTCAGTTGAGAATAAACTGATGTTTGGTCAACACTAAATTTACTCAACATATACTGGCTCTCAGTTGACACTAACATCACTCAGCTTAAACTGAATTTCTTCACTTTTGCTCGGTTAAGCCTACTTGTTTAGTCTTGCTTCTTACTTAGATAAACAATACATTATCTTATCATTGTGCCACATAATCAAGTACTCATTGAAGTATCAAATAGCTCAACCTTTCTCTAGGTTCTATTGTTATCACCCTTTCCCTAATCCTTCTCATTAGTCAATAGATATAGTACTTTCTTAGATAGCAACTGTCTTACCAGTTAAGGTTTGACATCAATGACAATACAAAAATTGCTTCAATTGCAGTTTCCAACAATCTCCCTCTTTGGCATTGATGACAACACCATATGAATAACACATGATTCACCAACCAATCCAAAACTTTGTCATTTCATTAGAAATATTTGTAATATCCTTAGCTTCATGCTGATTCTGAATCACTTAGCCTTGCTTGCTTGACCATCCACACAGTTACTCCCTCTGAATCTTTTATGTCTCTCTTTTCCTCTGGTTCTATGAATTTATTCCTCTTTTATATGTTTCTCTTTTATGTGTTTTCATCTAAATCTCTCCCTCTTTGACAATAATGCCAAAGCAACATCCAAAACTTGCATCTTTCAGATGTAGATGTCATCTTGTCAGTTCAGTAACAATATTTTCTCCCTCTGTCATCTTTTGACTTATGACTAATTATCAGCTTTGCTGTACTTTTCACAACTCTAGGCCACTCCTAAAGTGTGACCTTTTCTGCATCAGTTTTTCATATACTCTATTCAACACATTTTATGCAGTGCTCCTAGCTTAACTATGTTGTTACAAGTAGTAGTTGTCATTGCACCAAAAGATTGACCTATTAATGCCCGATACAACCACTAGACTTATAGAAGACACAAGAGGCGGTTAAGCCATGTCATGAATCCCGAGGGGAGCACTGACCATTTTTTCAACAATCTCCCCCTCAGTGTTACCCAAGGGGATTCAAACCTATGACCAAGCTTTGATACCACTTGTTACAAGTAGTAGTTGTCATTGCACCAAAAGATTGACCTATTAATGCTTGATACAACCACTAGACTTATATAAGACACAGGAGGCAGTTAAGCCATGTCACGAATCTCGAGGGGAGCACTGACCATTTTTCCAACATATGTAGCCTCAGTTAGGGGAAGCACCCCTAATTTACCTCTAGGATATTCATGAGCATCCTTATGTAACGCTTTTGTGAATATGTTTGCTAGTTGTTCCTTTGTATTCACATATTCCATTCTCACCTCTTTATCTTGTACCAATTCTCTCAAGTAATGATACTTGATAGAAATACATTTGGTCTTTATGTGCATCACTAGATTATTTAATATGTTGATAGCACTTGTGTTGTCATAGTATATGACAACTATTTTAGTGATTTCCTCTTTCATGCCTTTCAACAATTGCTTAATCCATACCAATTTGAACAGTTCACTGCAATTGCTACATACTCGGCTTTAGTTGTAGATTGGGAAATGCAATTTTATTTCTTTCTTGTCTAGGAAACTAATCTTTATCCAAGAAAGAAAGCTCCACCACTAGTACTTTTTCTATCATCAACATTTCCTGCCCAATCTGCATCAGTGTAGACTCTCAGTTCAAATTTCTCATGCTTCTTATAATACATTCCATAGTCTTCTGTCCCTTTTAGATATCTCAATATTCTCTTCACAACCATCATATGACTTTCCTTAGGATTGGCAGAGAATCTTACCACAATCCCAACTGCTAGGGCTATATTTGGTCTGCTATAAACAACATATTGTAGCTTTCCAATCATGGATCTATACAAGGTTTGGTTTACTTCAGCAGTATCATCATTTTTAGACAATTTCTGTCCAGTAGCCATGAGAGTACTTACTGGCCTTGAATCCTCCATGCCAAAGGTTTTCAATATCTCTTTGACATATTTAGATTGAGGGATAAAAATACCTTTTTCCATCTGATAGACTTGCAAAACAACAAAGAATTTTATCTCACCAAACGTAGACATCTCAAACTCAGTTTGCATCTCATTTGAAAATTTCTTACACTGGGCATCTTGTCCTTCAAATATGATATCATCTACAAAAAAATTAGCTAACAAAATCCCTTTACCTTCTTCATCTTTCATGTATAGATTGTTGTTGTCATTTGTCCTTGAAAATCCAATCTATATCAAGTAATTGTGCAGCCTCTCATACCATGCTCTGGGGGCTTGCTTCAATCCATACAACACCTTGTTTAGCTTGCAAACCATATTTATTTTGTTTGTATCAACAAATCCTTTAGGTTGCTCAATGTATACTTCTTCTTCTAATATACCATTAAAAAATGCAGACTTGACATCCATTTGGTATACCTTGAAATCTCTGTAAGCAACATATCCAAGTAGAGTTCTCACTCCTAATCTTTCTAGAGGGGAAAATGTCTCCCGATAGTCTATTCCTTCTTCTTGTGCATAAACCTTGCATACCAGCCTTGCCTTGTTCCTTGTGATTTGTCCATGTTCATTGAGCTTGTTTCTGAATACCCATTTTGTTCCAATGACATTTTTGTTTTCTAGTCTTGGCACCAGAGTCCAAGTATCATTCTTTTCTATTTGGTCTATTTCCTCATTCATAGCTTGAATCCAGTCTTCATTTTCTAATGCCTCCCTTATTGTCTTAGGCTCAAACTCACATAATAAACATGTAGGATCTTTCAACTTACTTCTGGTCAGAACTCCAATTTCTTTATCTCCAATTATTTGCTCAAGCTTATGATGTCTTCTTACATATTTTGCCAATGTAGGTTCAGATTTCTTTTCTCCTTGCTCTTCAAGTTCATCAGTAAGATTATCAGATTTGGCTTCTGATTGCTCGAGAGCCCCTTCTTGATGTTTGACAACATCCTCCTGATGCTCGACAGTATCTTCCTGATGCTCGACAGTAACCTCCTAATGTTCGGCATTGCTTACCCATGACTATGCATCAAGTGTAAGCGTGTTACTTGCCTCTCCTTCTTCTACATAGACAAAAGATCTATAATCTTCAGGTTCTCTTTTGCTTTCCTGTTCATTTTTCTCTACATATTCGTCAACTTTCACATTGACACTTTCCACAATTTTTTTAGTGTTAGTGTTCAAACACTTGTAAGCTTTACTCTTTGTGGAATAACCTAGGAATATGACCTCATCACTTTTTGCATCAAACTTTCCATTCCTATTATCTTTCAATATATAACATTTTCTCCCTAAGATTCTAAAGTATTTTACATTAGGTGCATAACCATGCCATAATTCATAAGGTGTAACATTTTTACCTTTTTTTATTTGTACTCAATTTAAGGTATAAACAGTTGTACTTACAACTTCTTTCCAGTAATTTTGTGCAACATTTTTCTCAATCATTAGTGTCCTTGCACAATCCATGATAGATCTATTTCTTCTCTCAGCTATACCATTTTGTGGAGGTGTTCTAGGTGCAGACATCTTCCTCTTGATTCCTCTCTCGTTGCATAACAGATTGAACTCATTTGATATAAACTCTCCACCTCGGCCAGATCTCAGACATTTCAGGTTTCTACCTATTTCTTTTTCAACCTTAGCCAAATACCACTTAAACAGCTGAAATGCATCATATTTTTCTTTTAAAAACATTACAGTAATCATCCTAGTGTAATCATCAACAAACAAAATAAAGTATTTAGCACCACAATAACTTTGTACACCCATAGGTCCACAAAGGTCATTATGAACTAGATCCAAAATATTTTCAGAAGTAAAAGTCTTGCTCTTGAAACTAGACTTTGTCATTTTACCCAACTGGCATTGTTTGCACATTACATTATCAGGTTTCTTCAATCTCAGCAAACCTCTAACTTTCTTTGTTTTACTAATATTTACTAGATTGTCAAAGTTAACATGACATAACCTCTTATGGCATAACCATACATCATCAAATTGTGCAATCAAGCATGTCTCTTCAGATAGATCTAGATAGAACAAATTACCTCTAGTCTATTCTCCACTTCCAATTAGTTTACTAGTGGCATCAAATATTTTAGCCTTTCTGTGATGAAACTCCACTCAGTAACTAGTGCTATTAAGCTATGCAACACTTACCAAATTATAGTTAAGACCTTCAACCCAATAATCATTTTCACAAGCGATCTTATCAGTTAGCTTAATTAATTATTTACCCTTTACAGGACATGGTGCATCATTACCAAAATTAACACTTCTACCTTTGTAATGATCTAGGGTTTCAAATTCACTTTTGTCACCAGTCATGTTATGTGAGCAACCACTATCAATAATCCATTTATCACCTTTTCTCACATAAGAAACAAGTGCAGTTTTCTCATCTTCATTAGAATCATCTTTCATAGCAACATAAACTACTTCAATTTCAGAATCCTCATTATCAGTGTTTTTTTCTTCTTCAGCAATATAACAAGATTTCTTACCTTTATCCTTGTAGTCCTTGTACCTTTGGTAACCTCTATTTTCTCTCTTATCCTTGTACTTTCTTTATCTTTCCTCATCCTTGTCATTCCTATTAGGATATCTTGCAGCTATATGGCCAACTTTGTTACATGAAAAATATATGATAGGAAGTTTACCTTTATATTTTCCTTTTCCTCTTTTCAATCTTCTGGCCATAAGAGCTTCAAGATCCTCTAGTTCCTCATCAGAAGTGTCACTATCACTTTCACTATCACTTATACATTTTTCTTTTTCCCTCTTAGACTTATGCAAAACCATTTGTGACTTGAATGCAGATTCAACATTAGCAACACTATAGTTATCATAGTTAGAAAGCTCAAAAGCAGTAAGCTTACCATTAAGACTTTCTAGAGTTAGAACATTACCAGGGTTACATCTAGATTCTTGAATTGCTGAAATTATGATGGCATATATAGGAAGAAAAGTTCTCAATACTTTTCCAATAATAGTCTCATCATCAATAGTTTCATTTTCTCCTCTAATAACATTTAGTACCTCCTTGATTCTACCACAATATTGAGTAATATTTTCACCTTCTTGCATTTTCATTTCATCAAACTTACCTCTCAGGCTTTCAGCTTTTGCCCTTAGTACATTTGTATCACCACCATAGATATTTGCAAGAGTGTCCCACATTTGCTTTGCATTTGTACAATCTTTAATGTCTTCAAATTTAGGATAGCTTAAGACAGATGCAGTTTCCAACATTGCTTGGTTGTGTTCCTATTTAGCTCTCATCTCCTTGATAGTCAAAGGTGCAACATAGTCATGTTCAACATAATATTTTGCTGAGTCACCAATACCAACTAGATGCAGGTTCATAAGACTCTACCATGCAGGGAAGTTCTCCTTATTCAACTTTGGTAACTCCTTTTTATACATCTTGATCATTTGCTTCAAGTACCTTTAAACTTATTCTCTGTAAGCATCAACTACTCTGATACCAATTCTTAATATGATTTAGAACAACAGAGAGGGGGGGGGGGGGGGTAAATCAATTGTTCTCAGGTCCAAATGTATCAATTAAAATTTTAAACACTTCAACAATCTCAGATTTAATCACCAACATTACTCAGTCATTAAAGAATGTATGCCAGAAACATATAACATGTAGTCCATTATCCAACAATATATAACTTGAAAAATACAGAAACATTCACACCAAAACATTTACACAAGTATAACACCAAGATTTATAGTGGAAATCCAATTTGGGAAAAACTAATTTGTAACATGTTACTGATATTTTCACTCTTCTGAAGTGAGCTCTGTGAAAAGCCAACCTTCTTAAAGTTTTACAAACACACTGCTAGGTGTGACCCTGTTAAAGGATTTCAATCACCTTGTTAGGAGTGAGCCTTGTTAGAGGACTTAAGTACATTCCATCAAAATGAAACCTTGATTAAAGGATTTAAACAATGACTGTTAGGTCAACCTTGATTAAAGGATTTAGACTGATACAATGGTTAGAAAGTAGCAATAGTATCTGATCTAAAAAACATACAACTCACTTGCAAATAACAGATCCAATTCACACATATATGATGGCTTACTAGCTGAGTTCCATTTCCATCTCCATCATTGATCTTCTTGAAATTCACTTCAAGCAACCACAACTCTGATCAACTCCTTCACCTTCAACCTTTCTGCTTAGACTTATCAGTCAATAACATCAACACCATTAGCATACTTGTTTAACCTCATACTTAGGTTTTCCTTTATACCTCATCAATAGGTAGATCCATCTTTTGCCGCCTAATCTCCTCCATAGATCTTAGGTTTAGGTCGAATTCATTGAATCCTTCCAACATTCAAGTTCTTCATCCATCCTTCTAGAAACATCTTCAATCTCCTCATTGAATTCACAATGAAATGGTTTATTGTGCATTAAATTCTCCATACACTCAATTAATAAAGTCAACATGATTTACATAATCCAAGAATTCAACTAAGTCGGCTAGGAATTTGAATTCTTCCTCCAAATGTTAATTACTGATGCTCGGTCAATACTGTGTCCAACTTCTTGGTCATCACTGCGTAGCCCTGTCATCTCTTCAAACTATCTTCCTCGGCTAATGCTATCACTTGACAATAAACTGATGTTCGGTCAACACTGATTTTACTCGGCATATACTTGCTCTCAGTCGACACTAACATCACTCGACTTAAACTAAATTTCTTCACTTTTTCTCAGTTAAACCTACTTGTTTAGCCTTGCTTCTTACTTAGATAAACAATACATTATCTTATCATTGTGCCACATAATCAAGTACTCATTGAAGTATCAAATAACTCAACCTTTCTCTAGGTTCTATTGTTATCACCCCTGCCCTAATCCTTCTCATCAATCAATAGATATAATACTTTCTTAGATAGCAACTGTCTTACTAGTTCAGGTTTGACATCAATGCCAATACAACAATTGCTTCAATTGTAGTTTCCAACAGAAAATGACATGATTTACGACAAGTTGAATTGTGCATTTGGAAAATGACACAATTATGACAAGTTATGACAAGATTGATTATCAAATTGGAAGTGAGAAATCAAAGGGGGGAAATTAGGGGAAATGAAGGCTAAATTGGAAGGAAAAGAAAAAGGGAAGGTGTAAGGCTAGAAAGTAGGAGGTGTAGGATAAATTAGTGGGAGGTGTAGGATAAATTAGTGGGAGGATGCATGACTCAAGGAAATAGAGGCAAATTAGTAGGAGGAGAGAATATTTGAACCTTAAATTTCATTAATTCCCACATTTGGAAAAATAGGCAATTGATTAATTTTAAAATTAATTAATTGGGGGATAAATGAAAAGGGGGATAAGTAAATGAAAAATTTATTTATCAAGATGTAGTACTTAGAAATAGGGGACAAATTTTTGATTAGTTTCTCCTAGAAGGATTAATTAGCTGACATGAGGAAATGATTGGACACATGATGAAGGGTCAATTGATATGATACAATGAACCTTAGGGATGAATATTAGTGATCAATTAAATAGGTTTCAATACTTAATCGACAAAGATTGATAGGATGATGACAAATAATGAAGATCAAGTGTGTGACATGGAAGAAGTGTTAGAACAATGGTGCAAAATGTAATACCCCAAAATTGGCATCTTGCTATCCTAACCAATTTTGTTGCATTTAGTCTCACTCTATCAATTTCTAAAATATCGAAGTCCTATTGT
This sequence comes from Chamaecyparis obtusa, assembly GCA_027943335.1. Taxonomy (NCBI): domain Eukaryota; kingdom Viridiplantae; phylum Streptophyta; class Pinopsida; order Cupressales; family Cupressaceae; genus Chamaecyparis; species Chamaecyparis obtusa. Next base: position 496,058 of record BSBK01005283.1, on the reverse strand, counting down.
ACTAGGTGATTTTTTCGTCTAATTGACTTTACTTGACTTGGTGTCAAATGTAGAAAACCCTAAATCTGCATCAATCACATAACATATTTAATTTCTAAATAATGAATATAAATTAGCTAAATAAACCCCATGATCAATTAATTTAATTATAAAGTCCTAGCACTTTAATTAAATTAAATCCACCCTCTTTAGCTAAAAATACATGAAAAAGGAATTAAATAAATATTTGGTTTTAAATAATTATCCTCATCTTGATAATTGAATTTAACTATTCAAATAATTGAGAAAATCCATTTATGAGGTAATATTCATTTATTTAATCAAATATTATCCACAAAATCTTCTCTTCAGTTCAGAAAAGGAAACTTTGAGTTAATTGAAAATAAAAAAGAGGAATAAAATAGTTAACAACTTTAACATAGACAAAAAAAAAAGCTGACTGCCTCTCTACAAGAAACTTTCTATTCTGAACTAAACTCTCATTCAATCTCCACCGTTCGTCTGATTTGATCTCAACCGTCGATTGAACCTGGGATTTCTATAAAAGAAACCTCATTTCTCATTCAAAGGATCCAAATTTTTGAGCAACGAAGTGCCATCACATTGTTATCAGAGCTCATTTGCATTCAAGTTTTCATTTCTTAGCATAATCTTCATTTCTAGATTAATATATCATGTCTAGCTTAATCATGCATTTTATTTCTTAATCTAGTTTTCTTTCACAATTTTTAGATTAAATTCATCATTTCTAGATTAATTGCACATTCATGCTAGATTAAACTGCATTTTCTAATCAAATCCTTCATTCTAGTAGTATTCTATGGTTGCAAGACTCTCGATTCTGAGAGAAAATTTCAAACCCTACATAGATAGAAGGCAACAGGTCGAATCATCCACCCAGGTAGGATGAATAATCTAATATTCATTCTTGTCTGCAACTGGTGAATGATGACTATGTTGAAGTGTGGAGCTAAATTAGAGGCCCATATTTAGTTCATTCACAAAAAAGGTAGAACAAACTCATTATGGAGTGGCACAAGAATGTTAGAGGATGATGCAAACCCATTAAAGGGTGGTGCAATACATTAGAAGATCACACTTGGTATTAAAAAGTGGCACAGTAGGTGTTTGACTATTATTTAGTGTCTACATTTTTCCCCTCTTTGAGACAATGCAATTTTGAGTGTTGTTTCAAAGAAAATAGGAAAAATTCGCATAAAATTTTGAAAATTTGCATTAAAATTTTGAAAAATTGCATTAAAAAGTTGCCCCCAAAGTGACAAGATATAAGGGTTCCCCCTTGAAAAATTGACCAAAAAATAGAAACAAGAGGTCAAATTGTTAACAATGATGCCAGGGTTCCACAAAAATAAATAGATAAAAAATCAAAGTTTAAACACAAAAGAAATGAAGCCTAGAATAAGAAAAACATTATGACCAATACAAAAGTATAAGCTTGTATGTCCATATAGGCATCATAGGAAGTTGTAAAATGGCTTTGGTAGGGAAAAATAACTCATTTCCACTCTTTCATTTGGCAAATTTGGAGCTCTAAAGCAAGGAAGATGGTGCAAATTTTGATGCAAAATCACCACGGTGAGCATGTGCAAAGCTAAAAAAGACTAGAGGGTGCAAAGGTAGAGGTATGTACATTAGATCCCCCTCATAAGTACACATTTATTTCATGCTTTTCCATGTATTTATTTAGCATTTTTAGGGAATAAACTAGGGTTTTTGCATAATAGCTATGCAGTTAGGTGCACATGTTGTATAGTTAGGAAGAATTTATACAAATTTTGTGCAATTAGGAAGCATTTTGCACAGTTAGGAAGAAAATTGTGCAATTATTCAACATGTTGTGCAGTTAGTCAAAATATTATGCACAGTTGGTCAAGATATTGCATATTCAGGGTCAAATCTATGTAGTTAGGGTTAATCCTAAGTAGTTAGGGTCAAACCTATGTAGTTGGAAAATGAGAACTAAGTTTAAGGGTCAAAATTAGGTCAAAACTAAATTTTAGGTATACATTAGATCAACTCTAGTAGGTCAAAACATCAGTTAAAATTGGTCAACTTTAGTCATACTTGGTCAAAACATTAGATAACAAATCATTAACACTTTTTCCCTGTTATACGTAGGTTGACCTCACACACTTGTAGACGTGAGAGAGTAGGCCAACTTGCATGGGATTATGACATTTCTTGAGTGGACATGAGCACAATATTTTATTGGTTTTAGGTCTGAATCACATTGCTTAGATGCTTGAGATAAGGGTAAATATAGGATTGATCATGACATTAATAGAGTGATGGTATTCAAAGACAAGTTTATTTCATTTTCCTATAGGAGAGATGAGCATCACCTTAGAGGACATGTGGCATATGCTCAGGATTTCCATCTATGGAGAGCTTGTAGTGTATAAGTTCTTGACAAGGAGGGTGACTTTGAGTAGATTATTTTATTACGATGATACTGTGATGGATATTAGATATTATGAGATCTGATGGGAGAATCTATCATGACAACATGAGAGACTAGTGATCATTATCAATGTAGTCATTATAGGATTGCTAGTGCTAGACATATGAGGACACAAATTCCTAGTAGGATGGGGTCGAGTTCTAGAGTGCATGGTTATGGAGGGTACAATATTTTCATAGGGACTACGTATGTTGGCTATGAAATATTATCTCATGGATCAAGTGGCATATAGAGGAAAACTGTCTATTAAAGCAATGAGATCACTCTATTGTAGGTTTGGGAATTTGAGTACATTATAGTCTTTCATCCTTTTATAAATAGATTGGTAGTACTGGGTTTTCCAGATGTATGTTGTTATGTTGGTGTACTCACACAGGGGCCATTGGGATATATGTGCTATTAGAGGCATGCAATAGACACATTGAGGGACTTTACATAGAGACCTTACAATTATTTCCTCAATTGGGATGACGATGGGATCACCTTCCTTATTGTTACCAGGAGAGATACTTGACCAGATAGAATATCACCAGACATGTGGTTATAAAGTTCCAATTACTAGAGAGGTACATAGACAATTTAGGGAGAAATAAGATGTGCCAATAGATATGGAACTATTTTCTCACTTGAAAGATGAGGTGGGGATTTGGGTTCTTGTCATTAGACCAAAGGTAGAATACTTAGATTTTATATAGTTATAACCTAGATAGTGGGGAGTAGGACTAAATATGATAGACACAAGGACCATGCCAAAGTATGATAGGTGGTTTGATGAGTATAGGTCTATTGAATTGGCACATCCAAAGATTCTAGATCCTAGAGTGAAACCATGATGATGGAGGATAAAGGAGGAGGAGACTGCAGAGGGTTAGGGAGCAAGGGGGAGAGAGAGGAAAACACCAAGGGTGAGACAAATGATGAGGAGGATGAGGGGAAAAAGGCCAAAAATGAGGATAATGGAGATGGTGAGGATGGAGGCGGTCATGATGTCATACCTATGCATGCAGAGGAGGATATATAGGCTCTCCTAGAGGACATTCAAATGTTACATGATTTTGAGGACATACATATGCAAGATATAGCTATAGATGATGAAATTGAGGACATTCTAGATGACAATACTTTGAGAATGGTAGCCATATTTTAGAGGGAGCTTAATGTAGATCTAATGGGACTCTAGGATAAGAGGGTAGAAAACAAAGTATCCTGGTATACAAAGCAAGATATCCTCATTAAAAAGATGGAAAGATTGACAATAAAGAGGGATGTACTGATAGCCTCTTGAGACACAAATTTTTCTAGAGCGCAGAGGATACAAGAGGATGCTCATGTATTCATCAGTAGTATCATAGATGTGTATGTATGAGACATAGTCAAGATGCTAGAAGATGCTCATGAGGAGATGAGGTATTGGTAATGCATGTATGAGAGAGATGTTCCACCATAATAGTGGGCACCAAGGTTAATAGATTGTTACAAATCATACAACAAGAAACAATCCTAGAGGAAACAGAGCAACGAGGGAGTGTTGGGACTGATGGGGCCACCTAGACTACACTGGATAGAAGGGCCTACATCCTCTAGACATGAAAAATACCAGGAGAATTAGGAGAGAAGAGGATGATTCTCTCTATTCACAAAAACATTTTTTTAGACATGCTTTGTAGATTATGTTGAGCTTGTAGACCTTACTTTATGTAAACATCCTAATTTTGTACTTTGATACTTTTATGATACAAAAACATATGAGATGCAACTACTTGCACACCATGACATGACATACTATATGCATACTTTTAATTTTCTATATGATTATTCTTATGTAATGGCATGCTTTAATGATGTTTTGTATGATGGATGGACATGTTTACATCATAGACTTACGAGATGTTTTACTATGCAATGATATATATGCATGATGTAATAGTTTTGTATTTTTCTATTTTATATGTTGTGGATATTTAACTATGATATGTATACATCTTAACAAATTTGAATGTAGGATGAATTTTTTTTGTGTGTACTAGAGCACTAGACCAAAAGGTCTGCAAGGATTGACTAAAGAAGTGTTAGCACCTGAAGTAACAAACTAGACAGAGAAGAGTTAGTGATGAGGAAATTTACTTTCATAAGTACACTTTTATCAATAAATCTTATTTAATATGGAAAATGGATGTGTCACACCATGATATTGAAAACTAGGGTGGTAATACAATCCATTTGTATAAAACAAACACATCACAGAGATGGAATGATCTCATCCATCCCAAAACAAAATGGTATGTTAAGGTTCGAGGTATATACAATGACAGTCATGAAGTGAACATGCCTATCACAGACACCCAAAACATACCCGCCACATAACTTCATGAGAACATCCCACAAATAGAAGACAATAGAAAAATGATCATGGACCATCTTGGCCACTCTCATAACTTAGAGATATCCTTGAGTATCATAGGAACATGATCAAAGATAAACCAATACAAGATAAGACTCATTGGACCTTGTGAGCCAACAACCATTTTGATATTATTATCGCTCTTTAGTGCATATTTGTGTTTAAAAGGATGATTATGATAGTGTTTAAATTTAGGAATAAAGTACCCCATCTAAGATAGATACAATCTGGTTTTGAGCATACAAAATCCTATATAAAATAAATTAATGATTAATGAAGGATTGATAATGATGACTTTGATCAATTTAGTGTTTGAATGATTGCTTGATTGATAGGATAAATGATTGGACAAGTTTAATCAACCTGATTATTGACTTGATCAGATTGATTGTTTGTTGATGATGATTTAAATAAGCACCTTGTTTTAAACCCATCTTCAGTCTAAGTATGCTATGATATCTATCTTACACAAGAGAAAATTGATGAAATAAAAAGTGATTATGTACATGTTTATTGTTGAATTTTGATGATTCTTTGATTTTTAGGATTTTTGAAATATTTGATTTTTTTTGTGATTTTTTCATAATGCTTTACAAACTTAAGGATTCTTTTTCTAGACTTTTTATGATTTATAGAGATTTTCTTCATAACATTTTACAAGTTTTAGGGATTTTTTTTCAGGATTGTATCTAGTTTTAAGGGATTTTTTTAGGAAATTATTCAATTTTTAGGGATTTTTCCTGACATTATTCATTTTTAAAATTTTTTTTAAGGACATTATTCAATTTTTGTGGATTTTTTCAAGATTGTAGGTAATTTGTTTTTGGTTTTTTAGGACTTTAATGTTTTCTTGAGGAAGATGGATTGAATTACCCCCAGTGTCTAGCAAGGAAGGTAAACTATGGGTTGATGGATGGATTGGTATATGGATGAAGGCCAAAGGTCTCTTAGTATGTCTTGAAGCTATTTGGATGCCAAGGACTATGTACAAAATGGGATAGCATGCTTTTGTTAAGCTTAGGGATTGCACATTACAAGATAGGGTAATGATATTTTTTACACTAGATGACATGTAATGCATAGGAAAGGACATGTCAATATAGGGTGATGGCATGGTGCAGTAAATGGAACATAATACACAAAATGGACATGTCAAAAGAATCCTTGGAAATATGTTTTGCATTTTAAATCCTTATGTTATATCAAAGATCAATAGAGGGATTTGGATAGGATAACTATAGGACATGAATAGGATAAGAAAGATCAATAACGGACAAAGGAGATATGTACTGAATGTTGCAATAAGATAGACAATATGAACTAAAGGAGAATGCATAAGATAAGAGATATGGACAATATGAAGCAAAATTCTTATGAAGATCCTTAGCCTTGTCAAGATCAAAGATATGAAAGGGAATATGGAGTCTGATAGGATAAGGGATATGAGGGACATATGATAATGGAGGAAATGATAGGGGTATGAAAAGATAAAGTGGATGAAGCCTCCCCCCAAGCATGGAATGCAAGAAGTTCATAGATTACACATGATACCTATTTGTTAGGTTTATATCATGGTACTTTCCCAAAGCGCATGTTTTCCAAGTTTTCACTAATAGACAAAAATATTTCTCTTTAATCTTTTTTAAAAAAAAAATTTTCTATTTGTTTGGCCCACCAAGACACATGTTTGCTAGGTTTTCATCAAGGCAATACTTTTTGGCTCTTTTAAAAAAATTAAATTTCAATTTTTTTGGAAATAATAAAAGCATGATAAGCTTAATGAAAGAAGGATTCAAGTTCCTTGTTCTTTGGATGATTCTCTTGAATGAGATGTAATGATGGACCATAATTATTGATGGTATGCTCAAAGATGTTGGTAGGTGTAGACTATGATTTTGAACCTGTTACCTGTCTTGAAAAGTTGAAACATTCAAACATTAGACTAATCTAACATGTTCATGAACTAAAAAATAGCATAAGACATGAAAACAAAACCAAAGCCACCTCAAGATTGTTGCTAAAAAAACAAGTGCTATAGAGCAAATGTTTGATTCGCTTCAATTAGAGGGATGTGGGTGTGCTCTCTAAGCACTTGGAGCATATTCTAATGCATACTAAGATTGATTTTAGACCAAATATAGGTGTGATATGATGCTATATGCTATGCTAAACAATGAAAGAAACTATATTAATCCATTATTGCTAAGCTATGATGTTCTTTAAGAAAGCTTGAAGATGATAAAAAGAAACTAACAATTAGTATTGCTTATGCTAAGTCTAGAGCTAAATGGACATGATAACAATGCATAAAATGAAAGGTGAATGGATGTTTTATGTTGATTTGCTTCTGCTATATGAATCTGATTGTAGCCTGAAAATCCATCCATTAGTGACAACATTTCATGGCCCGCTGTAAGGTCTACGATCATGTCTATGTTAGGTAGCGGGAAATCATCTTTAGGACATGCCTTGTTCAAGTCCCTAAAATCTATGCATATTCTGATGTCTCCTGAAGGCTTTGTGACAGGTACCATGTTAGAGATCCATTCTGAGTAGTCGATTGCTCTGATGATTTTTGCTTGAAGGAGCTTCTCAAGCTCTACTTTAACTAGTAATGCTACCTTTGGATGCATTTTCCTTAGCTTCTGCTTCACTGGCTTGACGTTTGGATCTACTGATAGATGATGAACAACAAGGTTTGGATCAAGCCCAGGCATGTGGGCGTATGACCATGCAAAGTTGATAACTGATTCCTTGAGCAAGGTGCTGAGAGCCATTTCTTCTCCTTCTGTTAGGTTGACTGCAATGTAGGTGATCCTTGGACATTCTTCTGTTCCCAAGTTGATTGGCTTGGTTTCCTCTATGATGATCGGCGACTGCTCTGGTCTATAATCTTGGATAGGGGGAAGAGGCAAGGCTTCATCTTCTAGCGCCTGAATTGCCAGGTTTTCGCTAGAAGATACACCCTTTGTTTTTACTATTTTGGAATCAGAATGTGCCCCAGAAGGGTTTTCACATAAAGACTCATGATGTTCTTTTGCTTTATCATTTTTGTGACTAAAGCTTGCCTCTTCCCCAAAATATCTTTTTGGGTGAAGCATATAAACAGATGTCGATGTTGGATCCTGGTTGACTGCTAGATCTGATGCCCCCATGAATTCTAGGAGTGCTTGTGCGCTTTGGAACTCGTCGATGTGTGCGATGCTTGGTTGGTCCCAAGTTATGAGTTCAGGGTGTGTGAGGGGAAGGTCTATGAGGTTGATGGATAGTTGTTGGAGGACAGAAGTCCCCAGGAGGGTGTCATCGGCAAAGATATCATCGTAGGATGGGATGTCTTTCTCTTCGGGGATGTCTTCGATTTCCACGAGGTCATCCTGGCTATTCGAGAAGTTAACGCTAGTCATGTTGGTGCCCTCAGTTGCGGTATTGGGATCTTGTTCGGGCAGGCGAGGGATATTAAAGCCAAGTCCTTGATATTCTGGATTCTGGGATGGTATGATAGGAAACAAATTTTCATCCTCTTGTGGTCCTAGACCACCACCTTGATAGTTATAGTGTTCTGTGACATTTTTGTAGGGGATTGGGTATTTCTCTTTGAAGTACTCAAGAAGTTGTGTGTCACGTGATGGGGGATCTTTGTATAACCATTTGTTAATATCTGGATCCATTTCTTTGCTGTTGATGGTACCATGAGACTCAAAAGTCATGTTTCCGATTTGCTTCAGCTTATAATGTTCCTCAACAGGCTTGTTTTGACAACTTGGGCGCCCTTGAGTATGTGGATCACGTGGAAGAGCCCCTATAGCAAATGCATCACTGAGGCTGTATTCGCCACAACCCTAGTTGTTGATCTTGACAGATGATAAGGTGGAAGAGAGGATGGTCTCTGGATCGCGATGGGATCGGGATGAGCTAGCAATAGAAGTACCAATATCGGTTCCAGGACAATGAGTAGAATGAGGGAAAGATGCTTCCATCGCACGGCAGTATGCGAAGGGGTTAGGATCAGCGTGGATGGTAACCTCAGTGCCTTGATGTGGAAACTTGATGCACTGATGGTAAGTAGATGGTACAGCCTTAATGGAATGGATCCATGGGCGGCCGAGAAGAATATTAAATGGTAGGTCAAGATCAACAACGTGGCAGACAGTATCTTGCATTGCTGGGCCTAGCTGGATAGGCAAGGTGATAGGACCTTCGGAGGTATGCTCCAAGTTGTCATATGCTTTGATAGTGATCATCTCATGTTGTATGTCAGCCTCCGTGAACCCGATCTTCTTGATGAATTTTAATGTGCACAAGTTGAGGGCTGAGCCATTATCCACCAGAACTCATTTGATGGTGAAATCTCTAATCATGACAGCAATGCGGAGAGGGAGAGTATGGTCAGGAGCGACATCTGGTATATCAGATTCTTTGAAGGATAAGGCACATGCTGCTGATAGGTGTCCCACAAGAGTTTCAAACTGAGTTGTGTTAATGTCTGTGGGGACATGGCCTTCTTTTAGAGCTTTGTCCAGGATCTCCTGATGGATGGGTGATGTGCGGAGCAAATCCAAGATAGATATTTGGGCTGGCATGTTCCCAAGATGCTCTATGATATTATATTGTGCACTTGGTGCATTATGCTGTGTTGCACGTGCATTTGATGCTGGCCTGGTGTTAGACTATGCTGTGGATGCAGTAGACGTTGGCCTTAGAGGAGCAGTTGACCTCGGAGGAGCACCGACAATAGTTATCCTACCACTACGGGTAGTTGCAGCACATTGTCGATCTGGCCCTCTGACGTGGATGGTATTGATGGTGGGCTCATCTTGGATGGGCTCAACTTGAGTTATGCATCCGACATACTTGTCATAGTTGATGTAGGCCGCTGTGTGATCTTCTTGCTTGCCTTTGCCATGATTTTGGGGCTGATTGGCGTTGGCTTGATTCTTCCCGGTATTGTGTTGAGGGAACACATTTTGATATATTTGTAAATTGGCATTTGGTGAGGCTTGAGCAGGTGTATCTACTTGAATCTCTTTTTGATCAATGAGATCTTGGATATAGTTCTTGAGTCTCATACACTTCAGGGTAGTGTGTCCTTTCACATGATGGTAATCACAGTATTCATGTTCTTTATACCAATCAGACTTTGGTGCGTTGTCATCCTTCTGTGGGATGGGTGGATATGTGATCATATTTGCCTTGGCTAGCCGATAAAAGATCTGATCCAGAGGCTCACACAAAGGTGTGAAAGTCCTCTTTGGATTGTTCTGATTGTTGGGCTTGTTCTGCCTTGGGGCAATGTTAACTGCGTTAACAGGATTGCCTTCACATGCTGGCTGTTGCTGTTGGTATTACTACCGATACTGTTGCACAGGTGGTTGATGAGCTTGAGGAGGCTGCTGATAAATAGGTGCTTGATATGCGGGAGCTGGTGGTTGCTGATAGATGGGCGCTTGTGGCGGTTGGTATGTTTGAGTTGGTGTAGGACTAGCCACAATGAATTGTACATTCTTAGTGTCAGTGGCTCCATCTGTAACAACATTCTTGTTACGATTCCAGTAACAGGATTTATCATTGTTGGGTTTGTTCTTGGAATCATCCTTGAAGTGACGAATAGTGCCTTCGTCTAGGAGAGCTTTCTTGATGCCTATGCCTTTGCTCTTGATGTCTTGGTATGTCTGGAGACAGTTCATTCGCATGTGATGGGATAGCTTTGGATGCAGGTTATCAATGAAGATCTTTGTTAGATGCTTCTCTGGTGGCTGATATGATAACCTGGTTGTAAGATTCTGCCATCTTTTCAAGTATTCTGCAAGGCTTTCTCCATCTTTCTGCTTTGAGTTGCATAGGTCTAACAAGGACAACTCATTCTCCACATTATGGGCATAGTGTGTGATGAACTTCTCAGAGAGTTCAGCAAAGGTTTTTATTGTCCCATGTGGTATTTTGTAAAACCACTCAACAACAGTTCCTCCCAAGCTTTTGGGAAACAGGCACAGGAGATAGTTATCACTGTAAGCTATTTCTTGGCACACCATGTAGAACTCTTTGATATGGTTTACTGGATCTCCTTTCCCCTGATACTTATCAAACTTGGGCATCTCAAAATGCTTGGGGAAAGGGATAGTTGCTATGGACTGATCGAAGGGATATGAGCACACCTCTTCGAACTTGTATGTTTTATTCTCTGTTCCACTTTGTAGCTCCTTTAGAGCATTTTTCATTGCTTCCCACTTAGCATTGAGTGGCGAGGGAACTGGGACTTCTGCTTGTGATGGAAGCTGTGGAACTGGATATGGCGCTTGCTGTGGATAAATGGGTTGGAACTGATTTTGGGGCAATGGTTGCTGGGGATATTGCTGGTGTGGCATAGGGGGGTATTGTGGTAAATAATATGGAACCACTTGATGTTGTTGGGCTGCTTGCTGTTGTTGAACTGGCGGTTGTTGTGGGACTGCTTGCTGATATTGGACATTTGGAACTTGCTGTTGTAACTGATGGGTGGGAACTTGTTGTTGCTGGGGGATGATAGGGATTTGTTGCTGGGGCTGATAGCAAGGGACTTGCTGTTGTTGAGGAATGATGGGTGTTTGCTGAAAGGGGACATGTGGTTGCTGTGGGGGAGGCTGTTGGAATGATGCTTCTTGCGGGTATGATGGTGGTAGTTGCTGAAGTTGGCTTTGGGTTTGGCTGATATAAGCTGGGTGCATGCCTGCGTTACTTAGAGGTGGAACAGATGTGGGGAAGCTAGAAGCAAAGGGTGATGGGGTAAGATAGCTGGGGAAAGTTGGCTGTTGAGGTGGTGGAACTTGCTGGAAGGTATTTGAGATTTGGGATGAATAGCTTGAAGCTGGCGGTGGTTGGGGTAGTTGCTGCTGTGCTGCTTGGGCGAAGGTGGTTTGTTGACTTGCAACCATAGTTGTAGGGGATTGAGATGGGATCCCCCATGCCTTCATTTCTTCTTGTGTAAGGCCCCACTGAGAGCTTGTGTTAGGGTGCACTGTAGCGGATGATGGAATGGTAGGAGCAACGGGAGCTTGGGACACGAATGATGGTTGAGAGAAAGGAGCTTGTTGAGGTTGTGGTTGAGCGGATGCTTGTGAGGAGGAAAATGAAGGAAACACCCAAGAGAAAGATGAGGTTGGAATGGGAAGTGATTGCACTAACCCCAAAGAAGAAAGTACGGGTGCTTGGGGGGTGAAGGGTGACGGTGCTCCTTTGATGGTGAAAGGCATTGCTTGACTTGCGGATGGTGGCGAAGCTTTTGGTGTAAAAGCTTGCGTGAGAGGTGGAAGCTGACTTTGGGTTAAGCGTTGGATTTGGGCTTGGGCAGCCATAGCAGATGATGAAGCAAAAGGGGTAGGAGATGGAGCGGATGGCACTGCAGCTTGTGTTGCGGGACTGGCGAGGCTTTCTTGCAAGAAAAGGGGAACGGTGGAAAGCTCTTGGGGTGTTTGCATGATAGGATCGGGGAATGATTAGACAAATGGAGAATATGCTTGTGCTGGAACTTGGATAGTATTGATGGGGATGCGTGGATAGAGAGATGGTGGGATGGAGGTACTTTCTGGCAGATAGTGGGCAAACGTGCTTTGCTGATGTTGCGGTACAAGGGCATTGGTCGCTGGTGGGCTTTTTGGAGGATTTGCAAATGCTTGGATTGCCAACAGGGATGAAGGGATGTTTGGATCTTCACATGGGTTACTGGCTTGGATCTGGGGATTGTAGGTCATCATGGCGTTGGTGAAAAGGTTGGGATCAAATGAGGTTGTTGGTGGATAAGGATTCATGCTTCTTCTTTTCCGAGATCTGGTCTCAACAGGCATGGAGATGCAAGTGCTAAATGGATGCAAGATGTTTGGCTAAAAGATGTTTGATGGATGCAAAGTTGATGAACTTCTAAAGATGATGACTTTCTAGAATGCAATGCAAGGATGGATGAACTGCTCAGATTTGGATCAAGGATGGTGGAAGATTGGTGGGAGATGGTGGCAAATTGGTAAAAAAAGCTTGGTGATGATGGAGGATTGGTGGGATGCTCTGATTTGGGTCAAGATTGGGTGGAGGATTGGTGGGATGCTGGTGGAAGATTACTAAGTGTCAACAATGAGTTGTTATTTTTCCCTGATGGAGGGTCAGTGATAGGACTTGGGCCAACCTAGGATAGACTGATGATCTTTGGTTAACTGGATGCTTATCAATACAAGCCAATCTCTTGCTCGAGATGATGAGGCTGTGCAAGGACAAGTTGGATTTCCTTTAGACAATGCTCTGTCAAAAAGGGGATGCTTTCTGATTTAGGATAAGGGATGGAAAGAACTCAAAGGTTTTGAACACTAAGTGTTTGTGGATTTTGGATCTCTGGATTTTGGTACAAAAGATGGTGGGTTTTGATTTAGATGATGGATGCTGGATTTGGATGAAGGATATGGGATTCTGATGGTGGATTGCTGATGAAAAGATGGTGGAGGATAATGGAACAATGCTCTTTCTAAGAGGATGATGCAGATGCGACTGGGATGGATGATCTATGATGCTGCTAGGAGGATGATGGTGCATGCAACTAAGAAGGATTTCTAGGATGTAACTAAGGTTTGGTGATGATGCAAGGATGAAACTAGGATGAAGCTAGGATGACGGACTGCCGAGATAAGATTGTGAGATCTGAAGGTAGAATGGACATGAATCTAGCTAATCTTCTCTTTCAAGGTTGATGTAGCGATGGTTTGACTCAGAAATGGTAGGCAAACTGTTTGACTCTTGCATTATAGCCAATATTATCAAGTCTTTCTTGATATTTTTCTTCTGCTTGGGTTGCTTGGACAAAGGATTGATGGCTTTTAAGGTTCCTCTCTGCAACTTTCTTCTCTTGATAATCTTTGGATTTGGGCAACTTGGCTTTTGGATGTTTGATCAAATTGGGCATATCTTTAGAAAATTCTGATAGGTTTGGTCCGAGAACAAAAGGCTCTTTGGATATCTGAATATCAATTTTGTTGATTGGTTTGATTTTCTCAAGTGGAAAAGGATAAATTAAAAAGACTTCTGACAAAGCAATCTCCGCAAAGGGCAAAGTAACCTTGCAGGATACAAATAGGATGACTGACTCTGATAAAGCTTTGAAAGTGTATGTTTCAACAAGTGTTTTCACGGAGTCTTTGACTGTCAAGCACTTCAAACAGATCTACCTAAGGAAGGTGAGTATCAAAATCACTTGCCCACAGCTTGGTATCCCCCAGAAGGGAATACAAATGGTGAGTAATCTTGAGGTGACCCGGTAAACCCCTTGGAATCGGTCCTTGCACAAGGATTTTGATACTTTCGGATGTAGATAGGGTAGCCTCTATTTTATATGGTTTTTAATAGTTCCGTGGAGTCTCCATACCCGGTTATGCTGACCGCCTGTGACTCACTTAAGAGCCTAGCCAACAACACTGGGGGAGGAATATTTACCTTTCCCCAAACATTTGTATTTGGCACAAGACACCCAGCGATTAGGAGATGTAAGTGAGTACTTTTTGCCTTCACTTTATTTATATACCGGCCGGGGGGGATACCGGTTTGAGGTCATTCTCCGAGGAGGAAGCCCTTTTCTCCTCGGACAGGCCTCGCTAAAAGTAGAACAAGTGAACTTGTCCAAATTCAAATGTTCTACGTTGCTTACTTTAACAAGGATTTTGCAAGAAGATAAAGCTCCTAGATGCACATCAAGCAAGTTTGTTCATTTTCACAATTTGATTTAAGTGTGTTTGAACTTTGAAATTTTGAAGACACAAGTGCTTAAGGTTTGATTTGTTCTTTTTCCAAAAAGTAAGCGATTTGAGCGATTGCAAGTTCTTTCTTTGATCATTCAAGATTGAGATTGGCGTGTTGATTTAGAACTTTGAAGTGCTTGTTATCCTTAGATCATTCAAGATTGTGTTCATTTACTTGCTTTGAAATCTGAAACAAGAGAGGGAATAGATTTGTTCGTTCCTTTTAGTGCATTCGAGATTTGGTTTGATTTTCAAATTGACAATGACACTTAGGACTTAGCTTCATTCCTTTAGTTTCATTCAAGATTTGGTTTGGTCCATTTTAGACTTAAAAACAAAGTTGCCTAGATTTGGTTTGATGCATGAATTTTAAAAGGCATTCAAGATTTTGCAATAAGAGACTTGTTCACATCAATAACAAAGCTTTAGGACTGATTTAGGAAAATTTTGAAACCTTTAGGAAAGTTTAGGAACCAAATTTGAAAAGTTTTAGCAAAGCTTTTTGATGATTTTGTTCCTAGTTTGCTTTGAGATTTTTAACAAAACTTTGAAGACATTGCAAATGAAGTTCTTTTTTAGCTCTCTTTGATGCTTTTTAATTTTGATTTAGGACCATTTAGGATGATTTTTTTAGTTGATTAGGGACCACTTAGCTTTCTAATGCAAACTTGATGTTCTTTTTATGCTCCCAAATCATAAAATGTTCCTACTTTGCATGAATGCATTTAAAACTTTGATGTTGCAAGGATGCAAATGTTTTGATTGATTTTTTTCTTGTTTGTTAGAATAAATTTTGCAAATTTTAGTTCTTAATGCATTTAAGAATGATTTGGGGGTTCATTTTAAGCACTAAAATAAGGTTTGTATGATTTTGCTTCCTTATGGATTTTTTTTGAAAAAAAATGGCCATGACCTTGCTAGAAGAAGAAGAAGTAGATGGAATAGAAGAATATAGACAAGAAGAGGAAGAAGAATTTGAAGAGCTCCATCCACCTATAAGCTTGAAAAATCTAAAAACACTCCAAAATCTATCAGAATGTTTGCAAAGAACCCGTGAAGTGGGTCCCACCGGGCGTGCCAGAATGTAGACTATGATTTTGAACCTGTTACCTGTCTTGAAAGGCTGAAACATTAAAACATTAGACTAATCTAACATGTTCATGAACTAAAAAATAGCATAAGACATGAAAACAAAACCAAAGCCACCTCAAGATTGTTGCTAAAAAAATAAGTGCTATAGAGCAAATGTTTGATTCGCTTCAATTAGAGGGATGTGGGTGTGCTCTCTAAGCACTTGGAGCATATTCTAATGCATACTAAGATTGATTTTAGACCAAATATAGGTGTGATATGATGCTATATGCTATGCTAAACAATGAAAGAAACTATATTAATCCATTATTGCTAAGCTATGATGTTCTTTAAGAAAGCTTGAAGATGATAAAAAGAAACTAACAATTAGTATTGCTTATGCTAAGTCTAGAGCTAAATGGACATGATAACAATGCATAAAATGAAAGGTGAATAGATATTTTGCTCTTAGAAATGAGGACTATTTATAGACTTTTGGGAGGATGAATGAGTGGCTAGAATCAAAATCCTTAAGAGAGGCCAAGATTCATTCAAAGGGGAGCACATGGATTGTGCTAGTTCAAGACCACCTCCTTGTGACAAGTGTCACAAGGGCATTGGGTTGAAAGATGGGAGGAATGTGCACAATTTGGGAAATGTGCCTAAGGTCAAAGGGTGTAAGAAAGGGGTGAGGGGATTCTTAAATGCATCATAAATGCATGTAAGAGGGATAAGGAGGCTTTAAATGCATCATAAATGCATGTAAGAGGGATAAGGAGGTTTTAAATGCATCATAAATGCATGTAAGAGAAGCCTCTAGAAGTTTGTTGACTTTGGTTAAAGTTTAGGAGTTGGCTAATCTTGGTTAGGGAATGTGACAAGGTTAGGGAGGAGGATTAGGATTAGGATTAGGGGATTTTAGGATTAGGATGGGTGAAGAGGTTGGGTTGAGAAGTTTCTAGAAGAGTCTAGAATTCTCCTAGGTTTTATGGAATAAAAGTTTATTCATTCCAAAAGCTTAAGTTTGGGAAAATTTGTTGAAATATATTTAATAAACATAAGGATTAAATATTTAATCTTAATTAAATATTTTGAGTTGGGGTTAGGGTTAGAAAATGATGGGATTAGCCTGTAATCGTAATTAAAGAGGGTTTTAGAAGATTTTGGAAGAGGTTAGTGGTTTTAGGAAAAAAGGCCAACTTTTGGTCAAAAAATAAATTAATTATTTTTTGGGGGATTTTTGGTCAATTTATTAATTAAAATAATTAATAAATAGGGGATTAATGTTTAAATAAGATTTAAACATTTTTGGGAGGGATTTCTTAATTAAATATTTTTAATTAAGAAAAATGGATTTAATGACATAAAAATTAATTAATTAATTAAATAAATAATTAATTAATAAATGATGATGTCATCAGGGATTTTTCAGAAAATAAAAATACTTTATTTTCTAAAGGATTTTTAGGTGTCTACAGTAGGGTAATGAAAAAGGGACATGATATGGATGAGTAGATGAAGTGGGATAAGGATTTAGGCAAAGGATATTGAACTGTCCAAATAACTGAGAGGGGGGTGAATTAATTATTAATTTTTTTTTCTCAAACTTAATTAATCTAAAGAAATCTTAAACCATTCATATAATTATAAACATATAAGAACATAAAAGTACACAAGCACAAAACACCATAACACTAGAATTAATTTGGAAACCCAAGATGGGAAAAACTGCAAAGAAACTAATTCTCATGAATATAACACCGGTTAAGGTGCCACCTGTTAAGGTGATTTTTACAAGGGATCACTACTAGTTTTCTCATTGAAGGTAAGGCTCATTGCTAGTTGGGCTAACTGCCCTAAAACACAAATAACTAAATACAAAAAGGTCTTATAGAAAAAATGTGAATTGATAATGGTTCTATATATGCATTAAATAGATTCGGTTAATACCACAATAGAAATTATCTACACCATATTTGGTTAGAGATCTTCTTCCAGCATTCACCAATCTTCTACAAAACTAGATATTCCTTTCTGTTACAATATTTCCTTCACCTTCACTTCCACCCTTCACACTTATTATTCTATTCACACACTTCACCATAATATATGTATTCATATATCTATTATCACCTTCAACATACACTATCTAACACACCACTAGATCCAAATAGATGTTTTGTATATATACATATATGTTGAGCCATATACATATGTCAACCTAGTAAAATATGTTGACATGAATACAAAAATATATCTTGAGATAAACAATATATTTTACTAGTTCGACATATGTATATGGCTCAACATATGTAGCATGGACAAAGTCATGGCTTTTTGGGCATTATCTTACTGCTGTGAAGCAAAATTTGATAGAGACCAATCCTTGATCATGGGATATATAGGAAGAACAACTTTCAAAGATTATTAGCATCCATAGTTGGAGATCAATACAATAGTCCCATTAATGTTACAAACAACAACAAATAAACACTTCCTTATATACAGATTCAAGATTAGTTGGATGTTAGCCTCATCACAAGGATTATACACTTCGGGGGATTTATGATGACTTGTATCAGTGATGCCCCTATTGTTGATTTGTCAATTTAACAACCAAGTTGTACAGAAGATCAATGTGCATACAATCTATCGAGTTGTTTGAAACAAACCATGAGCATCATGCCTTCTGCTCATGTTATTGTATCATCTTAAAATGGAAGCACTTCCATGTTAAGAGTGTTTAGCCCTCCGAGTAAGTGATTTAGGGTCATGATTGGAATCTTTGCATTCTCCCTTGTCTTCCACTTCTTCTCTTCACTTGATTTCTGTAAGGAAACTCAAGTGCTGAAATAGCTTCCTACCCTAATCTCTTAAGGAAAGTATTGTGCAAATTCTTTTTAAATCCTTACAATTTCAGATTTGTTATGCTACTTAACAAATAATATTGCAGCATATACCATACATATAGAAAATAGATAGAGAAGATTGAAACACATAAACATAAAGATATGCTGGTGGGGAAAAACCTTTCGGTAAAACAACCCCACCCCTCCAAAACCTGTACAATGTATTATCTTCAACACAAAGATTAAAACACACTTGCAATGCAAGTTCTTTCAGGAGATGAGAGACAAATCCAGCAACATAACAGTACTCCTATAAAACTTATGTCTCTCCCATAGAAGCAACATCATATATAGACTCCTCAGGACCCAACAAATACCCACAAAGGAGTTGGGTGTTAAACATGGGCTCAACCACCAAGACCAAGCCACATGTACACAACTATTACATGCAATCCCAAGAATAGGCATCCATCCCTAGAATAGACTATGACAGCTTGTCATAGAATCCACCAAAAATAATGGTCACAAGAGAAGTGTAAGAGAATTTGTCATACCAACCTATTTTTGGCATATTCTCTTACACACACTAACCACTCCTTCTTGGGCACCCAAATAGGCCCAAGTCATAAGGTGCTCTTACACCTGTCATAGCACATTCCTTAAATAGCTCTTACACGTCATAGGAATCTGTCATGACCGTTTCAGCCATGATCTCCTTACACACAACCAAGATGCTGACACATCAAGTGGAGTGACACATCAACATGCCAAATAGACATGTACACTCACACTTAATTAAATTATTTGCAAAAAATACATTTAATAAAACAAATAATAAGAATAGGAATTATCCAAGGTTGAGACACCTTATTCCTAACATTCTCCCACTTGTTGAACACCTTGTAAGAGCAACAAGAACATAACAGGAACTAACCACTATAGGCCAAAAGGCCCATAGACTCCGAACACCATCTGAACTTCTCAGTGCCCACTGGTTTCGTTAATGTATCTGTAACATTCTTCATAGTATCTACCTTCTCCAAATTTACCTTTCCATCTTCCACCATATCTCTCACAAAGTGAAACTGCACATCAATGTGCTTCGTTTTGTCATGGAAAGTTGGATTCTTTGCAAGGCAAATAGTGCTTTGACTGTCACACCAAATAGTAATTTGTTCTACATCAACACCAACATCAGAACACAATCTCCTAAGCCAAATGACTTCCTTACAAGCATGAGTAGCAGCTATGTACTCAGCTTCAATAGTGGACAAAGCAACCACAGGTTGTCGCTTACTCATCCAACTAATGGCACCACCAAACATAGTGAACACATAAGCATTGGTGGATCTCCTGCCATCAATATCACCTGCCCAATCTGAATCCACAAACGCACAAATAAAAATTGAATGCGAAGATCCAAAAGACTTACCATGATAACATATGGAGTAATCTGATGTACCCCTCAAATATCTGAATACTCGCTTAACTGCATCCCAATGTACCCATCCAGGGTTAGCCATGAACCGACTCAAGATTCCCACTGCTTGGGCAATGTTTGGTCTAGTGCAGACCATAGCATACATAAGACTACCAACTGCACTAGCATAAGGTACTCTACTCATGTCCTCCACCTCACTAGGAGATTTTGGACAATCATCTATAGATAACTTTGTTCCCACAGAAATAGGAAAACAAAGTGGTCTACAATCTGCCATGCTGAACCTGTCCAACAAGGACTTCACATACCTACTCTGACTCAACCAAAGTTTTTTGTTAGACCTGTCTCTACCGATTTCCATACCCAAGATGTACCTTTCTGCCCCAAGATCTTTAATCTCAAACTGTGCTGACAACTGAGATTTAAAATCAGAAATCATACCCTTACCCTTCCCAAACAGCAACATATCATCAACATATAATGCAGCAATAAGAAGGCGATCATTTTCAACTTTGAAATACACACAATGATCTGATTTCGATCTTACAAATCCAATTGACAACAAAAAGGCATCAAACTTAAGGTACCACATCCTAGGAGATTGCTTCAAATGATATAGGGATTTCTTTAATCTACAAACTAAGGATTCTTTACCTTTAACGATGTAGTGCTCAGGCTATGACATATAAATCTCTTCCTCCAAATCACCATGAAGGAAAGCTATCTTCACATCCATCTATTCTATCTCTAAATCATATGATGTTTCAAGAGATAAGAGAAATCTAATGGATGTCAACTTTGCAACGAGAGAGAATATTTCACCATAATCTATTCCCTCTACCTGTGAATACCCCTTTGCAACCAATCTAGCTTTGTACCTTTCAACATTGCCATCTGCACAGAATTTCTTCTTGAACACCCATTTATAACCAACAGATTTTCTCCCTTTAGGCAAAGGTACAAGGTCCCAAGTTTTGTTTTTCTCCAATGAAGCCATCTCATCATCCATAGCCTCAATCCAAGAACCTGCATCTTCCATGCCCAAAGCCTCTTTCACAGATCTAGGCTCATCAGTGTTAGTAATCAAAGCAAAGGCACAACTGGAATCTAACATAGAATAACCAAACCTTTCTGGTTGCTTTCTTTCTCTCGTGGATCTCCTCAAGGGCTGAGGTTTAGGTTGTTCTTCCTCTTCTTCTGAACTATCAGAGATACTAGAGCTCTCCTCATCATTAGGTCCAACATGGTCTCTTTGTTCAATCTTCTTAGGGGTAGGAGGAAACTGAACAACATCTTTTTCCTTTTCTTTTTCATCTGGTTGTAGCACAATAGGAGAAGATGTTAGCTCTCTGAAAATAACATTTCTACTATACAACACCTTACTAGCCACATGATCCCAAAGCTTGTATCCTTTCACACCAACACTGTATCCGATGAAAATACATTTGACAGATTTGTTTTCCAACTTAGATCTTTTCTCCTTTGGAACATGTGCATAAGCTTCACAACCAAAAACATGAAGATGTCTAATGGAAGGCTTCTTACTGGACCACACCTCCATGGGTGTCTTACCAACAAGAGCTGATGTAGGAGATCTGTTAACCAGATAGCAAGCAGTGGCCACAACTTTGGCCCAAAACCTTTGTTATAAACCAGCTCCACTAAGCATACTCCTAGCCTTCTCCATTAGTGTCCTGTTCATTCTCTCTGAAAATCCATTTTGCTGTGGGGTGTAAGGAGTTGTCTTATGCCTCTTGATACCTTGTTATTTACAGAACTGTTCAAACTCTGCTGAGCAAAACTCACCACCATTGTCAGTTCTCACACACTTAATCTTCTTACTAGTCTGATTCTCTACAAGAGCTTTAAATTCCTTGAACCAACTAAAGACTTGTGTCTTACTTTTAAGGAAATAAATCCAAGTCCTTCTACTGTATTCATCTATGAAAGATACAAAAAATACAGACTTGGAGATGGAAGGAACTTTTACAAGACCAAATACATCAGAATGAATAAGATCCAAAACATCAGAAGATTTGTGAGAAGTAGAGTAAAACTGAACACAATTTTGTTTACCATAGACATAGTGTTCACAAAAGTCAAACTCGAGATTGCAATCATTTAACCCCTCAATGAGGTTTTTATTTTTCAGGGTTCTGAGACCCTTTTCACCAATGTGGCCAAATCTCATATGCCACAACATTGTCTTTTCTGTAGGAAGCTTACCTTCCAAACTATTTGCACTGCCATCGGAACCAATAACCACATAATTCTTCACTGCTCATTCAGATGGTGAGGATGAAGAACTATTACATAGAGGAATACATGCATCTAGCTCAAATAAGGTACCTCTCCTAGTACCCCTCGCAAGCACTATCGATCCTCTCATCATCTTGCATCTTTCTTTCAAAAAAACAACCTGCAAATCTACATCATTCAGCATACTTACAGAAAATAGTTTTTGTGCCAAACCTAGAATGTGCATAACTCTGTTGATTCCCTTTACTCATCCATCAGGAAATCTGATAGTGACCCTTCCGCATCCAACTATCTTCAGGTGAGAATCATCACCCAAGTACACCTTTCCACCATCGAACTCTTCATATTTTGAGAACCAGTTTCGTTGAGAGGTCATGTGAAAAGAAGCACCTGAGTCTATCAACCACACATCATTAGATGCATGGGTGGCCAAGGCAGTGATGAATGCATCACCATCTTCTTGAGATCTTTCTGAAGCTAAATCTAAACCTTTCTTCTTCTTCTTTGGTTCTTTGTAGTCCTTCCGGAAGTGCCTGGATTTATCACAGTTCCAACATTTCACCTTGGACTTTCTAGGAGTCTTATAACTCCCATAGGATTTAGATTTACCCTTCTTTGACTTGTTGTCATTCTGATTTCCTTTGTTGTTGGATCTCTCGTGAATAGCAAGGGCTTCCTTAGATGAATTTGAAGTCTTTCTTCGCATCTCCTCAGATAGCAGCGAAGACACCACATCATCCATACAGAATGTGACTATAGTACTTTCGAGAGCCATCACAAGATGGTCCCATGAATCTGACAAGGAACAAAGCAAGGTCATACAACGATCCTCCTCCTCGATCTTGGCATCAGATGATGCCAACTGTGCAACCAATAAATTGAAAGCATTGAGATGATCAGTTATAGATCCACCTTCCTCCATTTTTAAAGAATACAACTTCTTTCTTAGGAACAACTTATTCACCAGAGATTTGGCCTGATACACAGACCCAAGCCGTTTCCACAAAGAATTTGTAGTAGTCTCATCAAGAACATTTAGAAGAATGACATCTGCTAGATAGAGTCTGATGAGACCCTTAGCCTTCTGATCCTTGATCTCCCAATCTGCTTGAGATATCACTGCAGGTTTCACATCAAGTGAAGTAGCCTCCCATAGATCATGGTCTTCAAGCATGTCTTCCATCTTGAGTTTCCACAACTCGAAATTAGTGCCATTAAATTTCTCCACCTCCATTCTACTATATGAGGAACTCACCATCTCAATATGCAAATACGATTTAGAATGCTTTGCACAAAACTCCCACTCAACTTGAGATTAGCTCAAAAAATCCTACCCAACAACTAGGATCAAAAGTTGATCAGGCTCTGATACCACTTGTAAGGAAACTCAGGTGCGAAAATAGCTTCCTACACTAATCTCTTAAGGAAAGTATTGTGCAAATTCTTTTTAAATCCTTACAATTTCAGATTCGTTATGCTACTTAACAAATAATATTGCAGCATATATCATACATACAGAAAATAGATAGAGAAGATTGAAACACATAAACAAAAAGATATGCCGGTGGGGAAAAACCTTTTGGTAAAACAACCCCACCCCTCCAAAACCTGCACAATGTATTATCTTCAACACAAAGGTTACAACACACTTGCAATGCAAGTTCTTTCTAGAGATGAGAGACAAATCCAACAACATAACAATACTCCTATAAAACTTATGTCTCTCCCATAGAAGCAACATCATATATAGACTCCTCAGGACCCAACAAATACCCACAAAGGAGTTGGGTGTTAAACGTGGGCTCAACCACCAAGACCAAGCCACATGTACATAGCTGTTACATGCAATCTCAAGAATAGGCATCCATCCCTAGAATAGACTATGACAACTTGTCATAGAATCCGTCAAAAATAACGGTCACAAGAGAAGTGTAAGAGAATCTATCATACCAACCTATTTTTGGCATATTCTCTTACACACACTAACCACTCCTTCTTGGGCACCCAAATAGGCCCAAGTCATAAGGTGCTCTTACACGTGTCATAGGACATTCCTTAAATAGCTCTTATGTGTCATAGGATTCTATCATGACCGTTTTAGCCATGATCTCCTTACACACAACCAAGATGCTGACACATCAACATGCCAACTAGACATGTACACTCACACTTAATTACATTATTTGCAAAAAATACATTTAATAAAACAAATAATAAGAATAGGAATTATCCAAGGTTGAGACACCTTATTCCTAACAATTTCTTCATTCTAGGTGAAATTAGGGTTAAGGTCTTAAGGACTTTCCTGATTTTCTCTCTTCCATGGCTCCATTTTCTAGGTAGGGTTCAAAAATGAGACCTCCTAGTCCTTCATCACATCATTCCAAGGATTTTCTATCTATTCCTGACACTGGGTCCTATTTAGACATCAATTTCCAAGTTTTTGGCATCCCCTGGAACCCCTGTTGTAGAATCTAGCCAAGTTAGGGTCTGAGGTCAAAGTTGACCTTGACCCTAACTAGGTCAAGGTCAACCTCAACCTTTACCTCTTCCCGCTAGGATTTTAAATTGTCATTTTCTGGTAATTTAGCTTTCAGGAAAGTTATTTCTCCGCTTCCGAGTCGGCTGTTTCGGGCTCCAAAATGGTAAATCCTTTAATGGTATTTAATCAAGGTATATTTTCTAAAGGTGAGGACCTAATTGGGATTTAATTCTTGAAGGTGGCCCATCTAGAGGAGTGTGGCCTAGATCACTATAAAAGGAGGCCTTCCTCTCTCATTTTCATATCACTCCATCATCAAGTTTTCTCATCTCATCCAAGCAATCAAGCTCTCAAGTTCTCAAGTGAAAGAAAGTCTTCGTCTCCATCCAAGTTTTCCATTGAAGATCAAGGATTCAAGCATTCAAGCTATTGAAGGGATTTGGCTCAAGCATTCAAGATCTATCATTTAAACCCTCGATCTAGGCACCATGGTGGTGTGATCTTCCTTCAAGATCCTTTGTTCATCTTCAAGATCCATATCATTGTTTCCTCAAGGTGGATTTCAAGCATACAATCATGGAGGTTTGATGATGTTATGTTCAAGCTTTCGTATCAATATATTTGATTACATTCCAAATACATTAGCATATCTATTGAATTGCATATCTTCATTGTTAGATTCATTTCTACTACTTGCTAGCATTCTCCTATTTCAATTTCAATATTAAGGTTGATTCCAAACTGGGGTTTGACCAAGGCAAACCCCCCAAACAAATAAAAAAACCATTTTTCTTGTAGGCATAGGTGTGGAATCTTGAATCTGAGAGTGAATTCGGATACCCTTTTCGGCAATCTTTCAGGATATGCGAACAGAATCGAAATCGGACTTCAAATAAATAATGTGGTCTTTGACCTTTTAAAAGGTCAAAGTCAACCTATGTGAATTTGGAGAAAATATTTTTGGGTTTTGTCCGCCTCGACATTTCCAGTCCAGAATAGGTGACAAAATCTTCAAAAAGTTCATACAGAAGCTAGAATTCAGCATTTTCCAGATCTGCCCTAATTCAAGGTTAGTATTTGCACTTCAATTATTTCAGATTTCAAGCTTGATCCAACTATAAGGAAGTATAGGATTTATTCTTTCATATTCTTCATAGATTGATTCGATTCTGTATTAACCTCTTGGTTGATCAAATTGGATCTCTTCTTTGGGAATTTGGATTTAGGAGTGAATCTTGCATTTTCCCCACACACATACACAAATAGTGGTGATTCCAAATTACCACTATTTAGTTATTATTTGTGGAAGATATCACATAGTAAAGGAGCTTGCATTTCCCAAATGACTGACTGGGATGATGTCTCTGTGGCTGGTACTTTTAGTACAGTGGCTCATACGAGCAGTGTGTTTGGAAAGGGCGGTAGAATTTAAGAGGATGTGATGGGGATAAGCATTATGGTACGAGCGGTGGCCGTTGTGGGTTACGTAAAGCTTTTTCATTTGACAGAAAATGATGAGGCTTTAAATGCCACTAAGCTCTTGATAGGAATTCTTGGAGCCATTTCTCAGGTGAGTCTTGTGGTGGAGAAGATGTTTTGAGTGGTCTATTATCTTGGAGCTCATAGATGATTCAGATCTGGAGAAAATGTTTATACAATTTGAGCCAATTTATTATTTCCCTTCATTCTCTGAAGTGTTTTACACAATATGGGTCAGAGTACCTGTTGATATCCTAGGAGACTGAAAGTTCTCGCAGATTGATTTTAGACTAATGATAGTAGAAAGTGTTGTGTAGTTTAGGCTAGTTGACGACTACACGTGTCCAGTCTATTTATTTCACAACATACAGGCGATGACACCAGACACTGAATATAATGATATTATTGGTATCTGTAACATGCCTATGAATTGGAATGAGATCATTGCTTATTTGCAGTGTGTCCTCAAATTAAAATAAGGAGCCAATCCTTGTTATCCTCAAATGAGTTAGTTGCCTAGAGATTGGTGAATTCAATTACCCCCGAATTAGCATATGATTGTGATTCTAAATGAGATATATAAGATGTGCATGCGACACAATGATTTTGATCACCTTTGAATTCAATCATCCATGAATTCACCATACATTATGAGAGAACAAAATAGTCATTCATCAAGTACCGTAATAAACATTAAGTTGTTCATTGTTGGAGCTACCATTTAGCACACATGTTAAACATGGCAATGGAAGGTGGTATTGATTAATAGCTAAAATCAAATGATAGGTGTGCGAATATGAGTGGAATAAAAGAGTATGCAAGTTATAGAAGATATATTCAGATCTACTACAACAAAGAAGAAACAAAGATGATAGTTGCTTCTCTTGGTAAAGAGAGATGTTGAAGAAACATAAAAGAAAGTGAGACAATCATGGGACATGACATGACAAGGTAAAAGAAAGTATAATATGTTATTTTAATAATATATGTTCTTCACTATACAATGTTTATAATTATTATTAATTTATTTATATGGATAGATATAAATGTACATATATGGTGATTATATATGCATATAAAATAATAATATGTGAAATCATAGATTAAAGATATATACTTAGAAGATTGAATATATATATGTGCATATATATTCAAGTATATATTTATCCTCCTTCTCCTCCTCCTCCTCCTCCTCCTCCTTCTTCTTCTTCTTCTGCTTCTGCTTCTACTTCTGCTTTTTCTTCTCCTTCTCCTTCTCCTTTTGTATTATTTTGTATTAATCATAACAGATTAAATCACCAAAAGTGATATTTTGTATGCTCTAACCAAGCAACCTTTTGATAACCTACAACTAATTGAATATATTGATGGAATGAATGGACAAGTGAAAGACAGTGATTGAAGGTCACTGAGCTACTAAAGTGATATGTAAAGAAATTAAATCAATCAATATGTATTGTTATTGATGTCAACTAGTTTTGACTATACTTAGCATGATGGTTACAAACATCTGAAGAAGACAAATGGTAAAGGAACGAGATATCTACATGAGAAATAGATGAATATGAAAGATATGGCTATGGTATACATTAGGTAACTTATTAATGAGTCTATGGCATCATATTGTTGACTTGATCATATTACATTATTTTGTTATGAATTGAAGATCAAATTTGAACAAGTTTATATGGTCGGTAATTGAAGATTTATGTATACACCGAGCCAATGTTGTATATACTGAGTAACAGTAGTAACTAAGTTAGTTATCACCGACACATTGTGTATTGATAGATGCTTATGATTATGAGGTAGGAGATAAAGTTTGTTATGATGATCTAACGACTGACAAAATTCAAGATTGATCTAATGGAGAAGATTGAAACATGTTAGCAATACAACTACCGAGGAAGCTTGAAGCGGCAAAAAATGAATGATGGAGATTAAGAGGAAAAATCTAATGGATGAGAAGAAAATAGTTTATGATGTCTATTTAAAGAGACATGAGATTCATTGTTGAGTTTTAGATTATTGACACTACAGGAGAATTCATGTGAAAGGACTATTTTTCATGCACTACTTATCAAACTAGTTACAAACAGAACTAAGTTGAACTGCAAGCATTACCAAGCGTCAGAGAATTATTCACCAAGTTGAATAAGTTGGAGGATATGAAGGATTGAATTGAATATTGACTAGGAGAGGTATTTTGAGCTTAGCATAGATCTAAAAATCTAAAAATCTTAGTTGTATTTGAATTAGATCACTACTGTATCAGTTTAACCATTGTTACAACAAAATCTCTTAACCGAGTGGACTTAACAATATTTTTGTATTTTAATATGACATTTAATGAATGTTGATTGTTTTCTTGTTGACCCCATAGTGAATGTTGGTTAAAGGAGAATTGTTAATGATAAATTCTCTAACCAGGTCACACCTTACAGTGTGTTTTGTAACCTTTAACAGGGTCGGCTCCTAATTGAGCTCACTTTAGAAGAGTGAATTATTTTGGGTTACTAGTCTCAAGTGGTTTTTCCCTTAACATGGTTTCCACGTTAAATGTTTGTGTTATGTGTATTTTATGTGATTGGAATTGTTATTTTACTTTACACATTTCGTAACTAGATTGATCGGTAAATATAGTATTGAATTGATTGTCAATCGGTAGATGAACAAAAATATATTGTTGATAGCTTACTGAGTTGATAATTTGAGTGAAAAGTGTGAGTTGATACATCTAAGAGATTTGGGACTGTAGGATAATTTTACTTAACTGATTCACTCCCCCTCTCAGTTATCTAACAATTGGTATTAGAGCATGTGTGCTTGAAAGGGAAATTTAAAGGACTTAAGCTAAATATCACAAGATGTATAAGAGAGGGGTGCCAAAGCTGAATAAAGGCAATTTCTCGACATGGAAAAGCATAATGAAGCTACATATATCTGGAAGTAGAGAATTTTCATTATTCTACTTGAACAATGATTACATTCAATCAATGATTGGTCCTCTGACTGTTGATTAGTTTAGAGATAGAC
The DNA here is from genome assembly GCA_027943335.1 of Chamaecyparis obtusa. Lineage (NCBI taxonomy): Eukaryota > Viridiplantae > Streptophyta > Pinopsida > Cupressales > Cupressaceae > Chamaecyparis > Chamaecyparis obtusa. Next base: position 466,812 of record BSBK01005283.1, on the reverse strand, counting down.
ATGAACATAACATGACAATGATAGAGATTATTGCTGCCTTAACTGATGCTGAATTTTAAGATGTCAAGACATGTACTAACATTGCTAAAGCAATGTGGGACAAACTTGCACTAGTTCACAAAGGAGATGTAAATGTGCAATGGGAAAAAGCTAAAAGTCTTAGAGAAAAGTTTGATGACATGAAAATTAAAGGAGAGAACATTTCACAATAAAAAAACCAAGTTAAAGAGATTGCCAATGCTATCCGAGGAGAAGGAGGTGTTATTGATGAAGACACAGTTATGAGAAAAATTATTAGAATCTTGTTGCCTATGTTATTAGAATCTTTGCAATCCATGAAATGAGATCAGCTCGGGGTAACGTTCTTACACTTGATAGCCTAATCGGTAAATTGACTAATTTTGAGTTGAATAACTATGATAAAAATATTGTACCCAGTGTTGATTCTACATTTATGTCATCCTCAAAAATTGGTAAATCTAGCAGTACACACTTAATAAGAAATAAGAGTGACAGTGACAGTGATGATGATGAACTTGAAGCTTTAATGGCTAGAAGGCTGCAGAAAGGTAAAGGAAGGTATACAGGGAAATTACCTTTGGCATGTTTTAACTGTAAAGAAATTGGTCACATTGCAGCTATATGTCTTAACAAGAAGGGAAATGACAAAGAAAATGAACGATCCAGTGATAGAAAGTTTGACAGAAGAGATAACCAAGAACATAGAGGTAATCGACAATATGATAGAAGAAACAATCGAGACTACAAAGACAAAGACAAGAATGAATGTTACCTTATTGAAAATGATGATGATGACATCAAAATCGACACTGATGAAGACATTGAAGTGGTATTCATAGCCTTGAAAGAAGATTAAGAAGAAGAAGAAAGGTATGTTGAAACAACACTTATTTATAAAGTTAGCAAGAATGATACTTGGATTGTTGATAGTGGCTGCACACACTAAATGACTGGTGATGAAGATAAACTTGAATACCATGAACACTATAATGGTGGATCTATTAAAATGAGAAATGACACACCTTGTCTAGTAAAAGGAAAAGGATCTATCATGCTAAACAATAAGATCAAATGTGAAAATGCATATTGGGTGAAGGGTCTTAACTATAACTTGTTAAGTGTGGCATAGTTGAATAACTTAGGTCACCAAGTTTCATTTGAAAGTAGAAAGGTGAAGATCTATGATGAGACTGGAAAGTTTGTTGGTACTGGTGAAGAATCAAAAGGTAATTTGTTATATCTTGATAATGTTGAAACTTATTGTTTATTGGCTAGGACTGAAGATGTGTGGTTATGGCACAAAAGGTTATGTCATGTGAATTTTGACAACATGGTTAAAATCAGTAATAAGAGAAAAGTTAGAGGCTTGCCGAGCTTATCTAAACCTTACCATGTCATGTGTAAACAATGTAAAATGGGAAAAATGCCAAAATCTAGTTTCAAGAGAAACAATTATTCATCTAATTCTATTTTGGAGTTGGTTCACACTGACTTGTGTGATCCTATGAGAAATCAGAGTTACCATGGAGATAGATACTTTATCTTATTTGTTGATGACTACTCTAGGATGATGACTATTATATTTTTGAAAGAAAAATATGAAGCTTTCAAGATGTTTAAATGGTATAAACCTAAAGTGGAAAAGGAAAGTGGAAAGGAGTTAAAATGGTTGAGATCAGATAGAGGTCACTAACTTTTTTAACAAGCATGGAATTAAAAGACAGGTTTCTGCACTGAGAACACCAAATCAGAATGAAATTGTTGAAAGGAGGAATAAATTTATAGTTGATTGTGCTAGAACACTAATGATTGAAAAGGATGTAAAAATGTACTGGAAATAAGCTGTTAGTACTGCTGTATACACATTGAACCGAGTACAACTAAAAAAATATTCAAACAAGACACCCTATGAGTTATGATATGGGTACACACCGAATGTAAGTTATTTCAAAATTTTTGGAAGTAGATGTTACATTTTGAAAGATGATAGAAATGGTAAATTTGATTCAAAAGGTGATGAAGGAATATTCTTAGGATATTCTACAAAAAACAAAGCTTACAAATGTTTGAATAAGGTTTATAACAAAATGATTGAATGTGCAAATGTGAGAGTTGATGAGTTTTCTGAGAAAAATGATGAAGAAAGAAAAAAGGAACCAAAAGACTACAGTAGATTCACATATATTGAGAAACTTGACATTGTACCCAAGAAACAGGCTGAAGTCACCGAGAAATAGGATAAAGATACCAAGCCACAACCTATAGAGACTGATAATCAGGAAATATCTACCAAGGAAGATCTTGATCCTACACCAACTGAAGAGAAAAGAAGAGAGAAAATACTAGCAAAATTTGTGAGAAGACACCATCCACAAAATTAGATTATTGGAGACAAGCAAGCTGGGATGATGACATGAAGTAAGTTGAGAAACAACACATGTTTAGTTTGTGAATTTGAACCTAAAAATGTTAGGGATGCACTTGAGAATGATGAATGGATTAGAGAAATGTATGAAGAAATTGAGTAGATACAAAAAAAAAAACATAAACATTGGTACCGAGACCGAATGATAAAAATGTAATTGGAACTAAATGGATATTCAGAAACAAGTTGAATGAGAATGGTGAAGTCACTAGAAATAAGGAAAGACTTGTATGCAAAGGGTATGCACAAGAAGAAGGAATTGATTATGGTGAAAATTTTGCACCAGTTGCAAGACTTGAAGGAGTTAGAATATTGCTTGCATATGCTACCCACAAAGGATTTAAAGTTTATCAAATGGATGTGAAATCTGCATTTTTGAATGGAATACTTGAGGAGGAAGTATACATTAAACAACTTGAATGTTTTGTTGATCCAAATTAGAAGAACATGGTAAGCATTGTATGGACTGAAACAAGCACCGAGAGCATGGTATGAGAGACTGCATTCATATCTTATTAGTATTGGATTTGTTAGAACAAGTGATAACAACAATTTGTATTTGAAAGGTGAAACTGATGAAAAGATTATTATTGCTAAATTTTTTTGTTGATGATATTATATTTGGAGGACATGATAATCTTTGAAAATCATTTGTTGATGAAATGAGAAAGGAATTTGAAATGTCAATGTTTGGAGAGATTAAATTCTTTCTTGGTTTGCAAATTCTACAACAAAGTGAAGGGATATTTATTACATAATCAAAGTACATCAAAGAAGTGTTGAAGAGTTTTGGAATGGAAGATTCAAAACTAGTAGGTACACCTATGGTCACAAGATGAAAATTAACAAAGGATGACCAGTCAACCGAGGTAAATCAAACACTATACATATCAATGATTGGTAAAATGATGTATGTTGTGCATAGTAGACCGGATATTGCACATTCATTTGGGATTTTAGAAATATTATCTTCTAATCCTAAAGAATCACATATGACTGCTATTAAGAGGATTCTGAGATACTTGAAAAACACTGAGAATTATGGTTTATGGTACAAGAAATAGGGTACTTTTGAACTACAGGTTTACATCAATATAGATTGGGCTGAAAACATTGATGATCAAAAGAGCACTACCGGTGGAGCATTCTTTTTGGGAGAAAGGTTAGTAACTTGGATAAGTAAGAAACATGCATGTATTTCTCAGTCTACTACCGAAGAAGAATATGATGTTGTTTCTACTGCTGATTGTTCAACTATTGCATGGATAAAATAAATTTTGAAAGGGATGAATGAAGAGATCACTAATCCAGTGATAATATATTGTGACAACACAAGTGCTATAAACATTTCTAAGAATCTAATGATGCATGTAAAGGTAAATCATATATCTATAAAGTATCATTTTTTGAGGGAACATGTATGAGAAAAGCAAGTGAAACTAGAGTTTGTAAAATCAAAAGATCAACTTGCAAACATATTTACTAAACCCTAACTGAAGGATACATTTGAGTACTCGAGGACTAGACTAGGGGTCCATCCCCTATCTGTCAATCACAAAGGTGATCAGGAGGTTGCATCAACCTATACTTTATCAGAAAATCAAATGATGTTGATGCATATTGTTCACACTTTAGGTTTCCTAAGGTTGTGAAAGCTAGAAAAATAACACTGCATATTAGTAAATGAAGGTACTTGATCTGAACAGAACATCAGAGAAAATATTTTGGCTATTAAAGAGTTATTTATTCTTTTTGGCATTGTTGTCAAAGGGAGAGAAAGAATTAATGAAATATCTATCTAGTGGGAGAAAAGAATCACAAGAAGAAGATCAAATCCATAGGGAGAGTCTGCATGGAATGTTGTGTAGTGATTGAAAATATTAAATGTACAAGCTAGGGAGAGCTTACTGAGCTACAAAATTTACTAATATAGTTGTAGAACAAATGTTTGATATTCTATGGCATATTTCATATTTGTGTTGTCATCAATACCAAAGGGAGAGATTGATAACCTACAACTGATTGAATATCTTGATGGAATGAATGGACAAGTGAAAGATAGTGATTGAAGGTCACTGAGCTACTAAAGTGATATGTAAGACAATTAAATCAGTCAATATGTATTGTCATTGATGTCAACTAGTTTTGACTATACTTATCATGATGGTTACAAACATCTAAAGAAGAAAAATGGTAAAGGTAAGAGATATCTACATGAGAAAGAGATGGATATGAAAGATATGGCTATGGTATACATTAGGTAACTTATTGATGAGTCTATGACATCATGTTGTTGACTTGATCATATTACATTATTTTTTTATGAATTGAAGATTAGAACTGAACAAGTTTATGTGGTCGGTAATTTTATATTTCTATATACACCGATCCAGTGCTATGTATAATGAGTAACAGTAATAACTGAGTTAGTTATCACCGACACATTTTGTATTGATCGAGTGAAAGAAAGAAATAAAGATTATAAAAACCAACTGAATTGATGATCTGGACACATGCTTATGATTCCAAGGTAGGAGATAAAGTTTTTTATGATAATCTAACGACTGAAAAAATTCAAGATTGATCTAATGGAGAAGATTGAAACGTGCTAGCAACATAACTGTCGATGAAGCTTGAAGTGACAAAAAATGAATGATGGAGATTAAGAGGCAAAATCTAATGGATGAGAAGAAAATGGTTTATGATGTCTATTTAAAGAGACATGAGATTCATTGTTGAGTCTGGGATTATTGACAATGTAGGAGAATTCATGTGAAAGGATTATTTTTCATGCACTACTGATCAAACTAGTTACAGACAAAACTGAGCTGAACTACAGGCATTATCGAGCATCAGAGAATTATTCACCGAGTTGAATAAGTTGGAGGATATGAAGGATTAAATTGAATATTGATCAGGAGAGGTATTTTGAGCTTAGCATAGATCTAAAAATCTACAAATCTTAGTTGTATTTGAATCAGATCACTACTATATCAGTTTAACCATTGTTACAACAAAATCTCTTAACCAAGTGGACTTAATAGTCTTTTTATATTTCAATATGATATTCAATGAATGTTGATTGTTTTCTTGTTGACCCCATAGTGAATGTTGGTTAAGGGAGAGTTGTTAGTGATAAATCCTCTAACTAGGTCACACCTTACAGTGTGTTTTGTAACCTTTAACAGGGTTGGCTCCTAACTGAGCTCACTTCAGAAGAGTGAATTATTTTGGGTTACCGGTCCCAGGTGTTTTTTCCCTTAACATGGTTTCCACGTTGAATATTTGTGTTATGTGTATTTGATGTGATTGGAATTGTTATTTTACTTTAAACATTTCATAATTGGATTGATTGGTAAATACAGTATTGAATTGATTGTCAATCAGTAGATGAACATAAAGATATTGTTGATAGCTTACCGAGTTGATAATTTGAGTGAAAAGTGTGAGTTGATACATCTAGGAGATTTGGGACTGTAGGATAACTGTACTTAATTGATTCAACCCCCCCTCTTATTTATCTAACACCTTTATGCTGCAGTAGTGAAGGATTATGGGTGTCATCCCCACCATAATTTTTCCCTCTAACCAAGGATTTTTGTGTGACCAAAATCATGTGTCAAATGTCTTGTGTTTATGGATGAATGAGTTTACTTTAGTTTATTTACATTCAACAAATAGTTTGTTAATCTTTATTCATGAAAAGAAAAAAGGATTAAAAAGTTATTGAGGGATAAAGTTTTATAAGGTTCTGATTCACCCCTCCTCTTAGCACCTTATCTTTCCAACAGTTTCTTAGTGGTATTGATTGGTTTTTGGCAGTATCAGTTGGATGTTTATGGCTGTTGGTTATGTATCTAGGTTTCGGTTATATATGTAGAATAGATTTTGTACATGTAGTATTTGTGTATGGTGTTGGGTGTATTTATTTATATCAATGGAATGCATCTTCTAGTACTTCAACATGTTTTGATGGTTGCAGTTTCTATTGGTACTTGTTGACTGTTGTTCTTACAAAGTTCTTCTAGGCATTTTTGCTACTTGGACATTCTTACAATTCATTAGATGTTTTTATATAGTGATGATATCTTGATCTGGATAGATTTCATTAGTTTATATCTATCAGTTGATTTAGATATTGATTTGATCAAGTCATGGACTTGGTTGTGGTGTTCTGAAAACTCCATACTCTTTTGGTAAATGTGAGATGAAATGTATGTATCTTAAGGAAACCTATATTTAGGTGTTGTGGTAACGTGTTATATTTATATTTCTTAAGTATAAACTATATTTAGGTTCGATGGTAGCATTTTTAGATATTATAATTATTTTATGGCCAACATGGGTGGCTACCTTATTAGATGTATATAAAAAAAGGTATCCTTTTTTTTATCTAATGCATGGATGAGTGTGTATGTATGTGAGTAAAATAGATTTGAAGGTGATATAGTTAAAGTTTTTTTTAGTGTATATTTGACAATGGTATATAAGTAGAAGAAAGTTAAGTGAAGAGTTAGTGTGGTTCAGAGAAAAGATCTTACATACTATGTTGCAGAGGTCCGGTATATGTTGGTAGAATATTTGTATCAGATCTCTTCTATTATTAATTATTATGATTTCATGTATAAGAAGATTCAATTATATCACTTCAAATTTCCTTAGTAAAATATTTTTTAATACATCTCTTAAGGGTAGTTAGCCCAGCCAACAATGAGACAATCTACAATGAGCCCTTGTAAAAATCACCTTAACCAATGTCACTTTAACCAATGTTTACTTTCATGAGAATCAACTTCTATGTTATTTTTACCAGTTTGGGCTTCCACATTATATCTAGTGTTATGGTGTTGATTGTTCTTGATCTTTAATGCTTTTATCAATCATAATTATTTGAATGGTTTATGTGCTTACTTGTTTAGTAAAAAATTTAGAAAGTATTTTGGAATAATGAATTCACCCCCTCTTAGGTATTCAACCCGTTCAATAGATGATTGGTTGTCATTGATGTCAATATTTTCATGTGGAAGGTGTGCTTTAGTTCATAAAATTTGCACACTTGTTTAGATGCTATTTTAGAGAAGTATAGTAGTTGAAGTAAACAAATAGGTATTGATACAAATGTTTGGGGTTGTTGGATTAGTCTAACTAAAAAATTTCTATATGTATCAACCTCTTTTCAAAAGTTTTATAATATTTTATATCTATGATAAATGTTGGCTGGTCAGTGCAAAAGTTTCACGAGCTATAAATGGGAATCCTAGTCTTTGTTGAGAGAATTAAAGTTGATTTATGGAGTTTGGCAAATTTACATTAGGTGATTGTTGTTTTGATAAACATAATAATAGACTATAACTATGCTCGACATTGTTGAAAGATGATAAGTTGACTTGAAAAGGTGTAAGTTAAGTCCAAGAGATGCATTATATCAGGATTTTTGATTAGGCATGCTCTACAGTTAAAGATATGTCATCCTAAGTTTCAGGTTATTTAGAAATAAAGAACCACTATGTAGGAATAGTTTGCATTTATCTTTCCTAGTTGTTCCTAATGTTACAATGCATTGATATGTTTATAATGTGTGTGAAATATGATGTATTTATGGTCTACGTTTATCTGAAAGAACCAAACTTTACTTTTTTTTTGGTTTCTTGGTATGAAACCAAATTGATATATTTATAATTGTTTTATCATTTGAAGTTGACATATGATAATTAGATTCTTGTGGTGATGTGTGTGGATCTTGGAAATGATTACAGATGCTATGATTTTTGTGCCAATCATATAGAATGATCTACATGATAAATCTTCCCTCTGCATGATTTGGATAATGGAATTTTAGGTCAACATTTCATAATTCACACGTTATACTTTATGGATGACTTAATGGGTGTTGTAGGATTTTCATGGATATATAGTGGTGAATGTGCTTCAGAGATAGAGTGATGATGTGCAGTAGGAATATGACTGCTAATTGGAAGAAGTAGAAAATATTTTAAGGATAAGTAGATTACCATAGTTAACAATTAGAGCTAAAACAAAGAACGGTAATCAACATTTCAAGGATGTAGTCCTAATCAATCCAATTATCTTATCTCTAATAATAGATGTAATGCGCATTACCCGAGGAAAGTTTAATCCTAAATAAATATAAAGATTTTTCTATTCACAAGGTAGTGAGCCTTTTTATAATTAGGGACATTGAGTCCCTTGGCCTTTAGCCTTAAACCTTGTAAAAGAAAATATTATGTAGTGAGTGTTATTCTCACCGTGGTTTTTTTTTATTTGATTTTTCAATGTAAAAATTTTGGTGTCACGTATTTCTTCTATCATTTATTTAGTTCAACATAAATTAATGGAATGAATGAATAATAATGGTTAATTTTTATAGTGTATGGGTATTGCATAAAAAATGTAATAAAGAACAAACTTAAATAAACTAAGTTTATCCTAACATATTCATGAAACCTCAAAACATGGAAGTAAACATGCATATATGAAGAAATGAAGTGAGAAACAAGATTAAACTACTTCAACATAAATGAAAACCTCCAAAATGACTAAGTGTTGATGATTTGGTTATTGAGTATATGTGGTTGCTTACAAATCCTGCAACATGACAGTGCATGAAAAAGGCTTCTGGAAGGACGAGAAAAGATCTCAATTTATAGGATTTTTAGGAAAATGGACGGTTTGGATTTAAAGTTGGATGAAGGGCTAGGATTCTTCAGGATCAATGAGGTGTCCATGAGGTGGAGGCTAAGTAGATGCCATGTAGATGACATGTGGATTAGGGTTTGACCATTCAAAGGGGAAAAGATTCTCACACATGTGTGAGAAACCTTTGAAAGTGACATGTCCATGACAAAGTGTAATTTGAAGGTGTAAGAGGGTGTAAGAAGGCCAAAGTTTCTCAAACATATGTGAGCAACTTGAGAAAGTGACGGATCAATGACAAAAGTCAAGAGATGTAACAGGATGGGAGAATCAAGATTTCTCACACATGTGTGAGCAACTTTGGAAAATGACATGTCAATGACATGGGTCAAAAGGTGGAAGAGAAAGAGAGAATCAAAGTTTGGAAAGTGACATATCAATGACATGTGGGAGACAAATGTGTAAGAGTTTGTAAGAGTCACATGTGACTTGGATTTGGGTTAGGATTCCTTATTCCTTAGATTAAGGTTGTGCAGACGATTAGGGATTGATTAGGTGGAAGATTAAGATTAATTAGTGGAAAAGTGGGTTGACTTGGGTTAGGGGATGGGTTAGGTTAAGGAAGTGAGGTTAGGTGAGGGTTAAAGTTAGGAGCCATGTGCTCAAATAGAATTAAATGAAATATTTAATTCCAAGTGAGATAAGAGGGGATTAATTAAATAAACTAGGTCATTTACTTAATTAAGTGGAGGATTAGGATGAGGAGAAATGGGATAGGATAAAATTAAATAAATATAAATTTATTTAATCAAGGATAGGATAAAAGGCTAAAATTAAATAAATGTAATTTTATTTAATCAAGGATAGGGGTAAAGAGGATTGTAATTAAATAAATGTGAATTTATTTAATTAGAGGTAGAATAAGGTTAATTATTAAATAAATAATAAATATCTATTTAATTGGTTAGAATAAGAGTAATTGTTAGGACAATTTTAGGTGTCTACATTTTGCCCCTCTTTGATGTAGCATCATGAAGTGATGTTAGATCAAAGAAGATTAAAACATAGTGGATAAAAGGGATAAGACTAGTAGCATGATGCCCCAGTCATGGAAGGATGAGGAAGGATGACAATGAAGGGTTGGTATGCCCCCTTGAGAGGACATGCAGGTTTGGAGAACACAGGTGTTCTCTCGAAAATAATAGGAGTATGGAAGGAAGGGGAAAAGGTTATGGATGATGAAGGATGAATAGATAAAGTCATGTTGTGATGGTGTGAACAACCTAAGTTTGATATTGTACTTAACACTATGCACCAAGGTATGAGGAACCAAGATGACAATGTGTCAAGTACGTGACAAAAAAAGGGTCAAATGAAGCCATATGCCTATGACACCATGATATGGAAGACCGTGATGCCATTGTGATAATAGGATGAAAAGACCATGATAAATGCAAAAAATATTAATACAGACAAGCCAGAAGTAAGCATGCACAACAAAATGAATGCAAGCCAAAAGTTTGTCCCTAGTCAAGCTAAAAACCAATTGATGGATTGATTGATGATGATTGATCGAGGATGAAAAAGTTAATGATAAGGACAATGCACATCCAAAGGATTGGGAAGGATACATCCCATGATGATGATTTGATTAAAATTGGGTTCAATGGATTATCAGCTGATTTGGGTCAAGATGATGGGTTGAGTAAGGAGTGACATACAAGATAACAAGATTGGATTGATTGGATTAGTATTGATTGTACTTGATTGGACTAATTTGGGATTTTAATAGATTTTTATCAATTTTTTGATTTACGAATGAGTGGATTGGAAGATTTGGATAAAATAAGAAGAGTAGAAATGAATTGGATTGAAGATGATATGAAGGAGGGAAATTGAGATGATTAGAAGATAAATAGATTAGAAAGGATTGGATTGGAGGAGAAAGAATTAGATAGAAGAATATATGAAGAAGGGAAATTGAGAGTAGAGGAATTTGAGTGAATGGATGGGAAGAAGGGAAATTGATTAGATTAGAAGATGGATAAATTTGATTTAGTGGAATTAGAAGATAAAGGAATTGGATAGGAAGAATTAGAAGAAAGGAAATTGAATTTGATTTGAAGGATTGGATGAAGGGATTGAATTAGATGGAATTGAAAGATGGATAAAGAATAGAAGGGGAATAAATGGAGTAGATTAACAGATAAATGGATTTGATAGAATAATATGAGAAGACAAGGTGATTGAATAGGATAGAACAAAAATAAATGGAGTAGACAGGAGAGGGAAAGGACTAATAGATGTTATGGGGTGAAGTTGGAAGATGGATAAGAATATTAAATGGATTGGGGCCAATGATAAGGGAGAACCAAGGAATGGGAGAAGAAAGGGGAATGTATGTAGTGTATGGATGGAAAGTAGATGGAGGGAATGGATAGTGATAGGATATGGAAGATTAAAAGGTGGGGAAAAAGGGGGGTGAGGATCCAAGGACGACGTGGAAAAGGAGTTAAATGCCCCACACGAGAGGTAGGAGAATGAACAGAAAGATGGTGGGTAAAGGATATATGAAATTAATGGGATGGGTAAAAATATGCATGGAGGGAATCAAGGAAGGGATGTGCCAAAGCATGCACGAATATCATTCTTGTTTGTGTGTGATTTGGTGCATCTAGGTTTATGAAGGAAAATGGATGAAAGTGGGAGGTGGATGGATAGGATGAGGGATATGAATAAGATAGAGGATAATGATAAGGATGATATAGATGGAAATTGACAATGTATAATGTAGGGAGGATGCAGATAGAAGAATACAATGGGATTGAGGGAATGCATGGGACAATCAAGATCAAAGGCATGAAAAGGAGGATGGAGCTTTATAGGAGTATGTATGGAGGATGGAGGAAGTGAATATGACAAGGATTATGAGATGGAGGATATGGATAGGATGTTAAGATCAAATATGGACAAGTGGATGGACATATGTAGGGTGATGAGGAGGATATGGATAACAAGTAAGGAAAATGGATGGTGTATATGGATGGATGGAATAAATAGGATAGTCAAGATCAAAGATAAGAAAGGATGAGGATGGAGTTAGATAGGAGGATGGATGGAGCTTGCCCCAAGTGTAGGGTACAAGGGGATGAGGACAAGTGAATGGATGGAAGAGGTGAAATTTTAGAAGACAATAGATATGTGATAGGAAGATGGAGGGAAGGACTCAAGCATCGAGTGTCATGATATTTCTCTGTATGTTTTGTATCAAGGCATTTTAGATATGCTCTCATAGATGTTGGTAGTATGGTTTGATGGTAGAGGAAATGGACTAGGGGAAGGAGAATGGGGACTTATGCAAAAGATTGGATGAAAGGAGTGGATGAGTATGGAAGGATTGGGGAATAATGGATGGGAGGATGGAAGACTTGTACATAAATGGATGGGAGAGATGAAAAGATCAACATTGGCACATGCCTTGAAGGGTGGTTGAGAGGTGGAGGAGGAGATTTTAGAGGAGATGGAGGAAAGCAAAAGGTGGATTTGGGATATAAGGACTCCAGAATAGAGGAAGGATGTAAGAGAGTTGGAAAGTAGAGGATTTTTAGAGGGATGATTTAGGAGAAAGCTTTTGGATTAGCAAGGTTGGATGACAATTTGGATTTTGAATTTAGATGCATTTTGGCATTGAGTAGCTCTGGAATCCACATGATTTTTCATTTTTCATTTTGAGACCTTTTGAAATTTTTGTCTTTTGGATCATATTTTGCTTTTCTTGAACACGTCTTTTAGATGAGACATGTTGATCCTTCTATTTGTTTGTGTGGATTTTTGGCTTGATGCATCTTTTATTATTTTATTGTTTTGACTTTGGCATCCAACTTGCTTCCATTATCCATGGTATGGTGGCATGAGGATGAATGGTTGAAAGAGTTAATGGAGGGAATTACAGAGGATGAATGTTGGAAGGAATTCAAGAATGTTTGCCTTTGTGGATCTTTCTTAGGGAGATGAGGGGAAATTGGATATGGCAAATGGATGTATGTAAGGACCTAAAATAGAGGGAAGGGATGAATAATTAGGGTTGGGAACATAAGAACCCAAAATGGATGTGTTTGATGAAGGGAGGTAGTTTTGGACATAGGGGCCCAAAATGGATTTGGAGGGTGGGGGGATGGAGGTTTGGACACAAGGGCCAAAAATGGATTTGGAATACGAGTGATGGAACTATTTAAGTGTAGATTTGGATAGAGGAATTTGGGATTTGGAAGGAGTAGGAGGGGTATCAATATCTGGAGACATTCGTTCTTCAATGGGATACTTAGTATTTGCAACACAAGATTCGAGTCCAGGTCTATGGAGTTCATGTATGGATTGGATAGGTGTGATGAGATTTTGTGGAGGATTAGGACCGTGAGGGGGATTAGGGGAGATGATAGGATCTTGGGATGGATTAGGAGGGAAAATAAGATCTTCATAGGGCTGAGGATCATGACATGGAGATGATAGAGTACTTTGATCTTGACTTTGGACAGAATTAGGTGGCAGGGTAGAAGGGATAATGGGATCTTGAGAGGGAAGAAGATCATACAATGGAATAGAGGGGAGGGAATCATGAGATGAAGTAATTTTATCTTGACATGGAGGGGAATTAGTAGATTGGAGATAAGGAATATCTTCATGAAGTGGAGGATAAGTGGATGTTAAGGCTCGAAATAGAAGGGGATCATTGGATGGGATAGAGGGGATGGGTTCATGAGATGAAGGGGAGTCATTAAGGGATGTGATAATAGGGATGTTTTGATCTTGATTAGGAATTGGATCATGAAGTGGATTAAGAGGGATAAATGGATCTTGAGATGGATTAGAAGCATGGGATAAAGAGATTCTGAGATCTAGAGGAGGAGAATGATCCATAGGAGCATGCTTTGGAAGAAGGTCTTGACATATTTGGACTTGGGAGGGGGATGGGATGGAGGAGGTGGAAGCTTCAACTTGAGTGAATGAAGGGATGAAGGGATAATGAGACTTAGAATATTTAGGTGTGTCTTGACTTGGAGGGAATGATGGTGAGTGTATGGTGTGTGGAGATTGGGTAGCTTGAGTTAGAGGTGGGGATCTATTCTTCTCTATTATCTCATTGATCCATGCAAAGAAAAGCATAGTTTTGGATGAGAGATGGGGATTATAGATTTGGGTAAATGTGGGAGGATGAGATGGATTTCCCTTGTCAAAGGTAGAGGATGAAGAAGAAATGTGAGATGTAGTGGGATTGGATATGGCATGTTGAGGTGGAATAGATGGGGATATGGGATTGTATTAGTAAGTGGGAGTTGGATTGTTTTGGTGAGTGTGTGAGTTGGAAGAATGTGAGATTGGATTTGTGCGAAGACACTTTTTATCCATGATGTTGGAATGAAGGTTTGGATTTTGATTAAAAGATGTGGATGAAGATTTGAATTAGGATTAGATGAAGCGAGATATTTGAAATATGAACTTAGGAATAGGAGTAATTTTGGACTTTGTTTTTGATTTGAGAGGGTAGGGCCTCAAGGAATTTGATTTGATTTGATGTTGGATTTGATTGATTGTGAGGGCAAGGCCTCAAGGATTTGACTGATCTGATTTGGATTAAGGATTTGATTGATTGTGAGGGTAGGGCCTCAAGGATTAGATTTTTTTGATTTGATTTGATTTGGATTTGAAGGTTTGAGACAAACCTAGGTGGAACAAGACCCTATGATGGTGAAAAAAAAGGATTGATTTGGATGATGATCTTCTTCTACTTGGAGATGGACTTGTGATCCCAAGAAAAATAGGACATGATTAATGGAATTAGTTACTTGAGATAGACTAATGTTCTCAAAGCAATAATTCGATTAGATGTGTTTGCTAATGATGAGGGTGTATGTAAAACTTTTGATTAAAGTCTTTCAACCTAAGATTGATTAAGGAATGGAAGATGAGATTTGATTAGTCTTGATTATACTTGGATATAGGTCAATCAAGAAAATATTTGATTAAATTCCAAACAATTATTTTTCTCCTAAGTTCAAAGTAGAAGATTTTATGAAAATTCAGATTAGAAGATGACATGGATAGAGATGGAAATTTAGAATGAAATGAATTTAGAAGATAAATGAGGGATATTAGAAGACAATGGAATGGATAAATGGGTGATTGATTTAGATGAAGAGGATGAATAGATTGAATTAGGATTTTATTGGAATGAAGTTGACAAGGGGATTAGATTAGAAAGGTAATGATGTGATTAGATTAGAAGGATGACTAGGATGAAGATTAGGACCTTGGTTGAATGATTAGGAAAAGGATAAAGATGAATTAGAAGGATGATTAGATTAGAATGATTAAGAAGAATGACAAAGATGACTTAGAAGAATGAGTAGGATGATTAGAAGAAGTGATTAGGATTATTAGAATAGAATAGGAATGACTTGGAAGAATTGATTAGAATGATTAAGAAGGAAGATGCTTAAGATGATTAAGAGATGAAGAGGAAGAATGATTAGGATATGGAGGAATATTTAAGGATGTTGATGAATGATTAAGGATGATTGAATTGGATTAAGAAGATGACTAAGGATGTTATAGATGATGACTAGTATTTATGGATAGAGGAATGAATAGGATGATTAGGAGAGATTATGATTGGAGGAATGAGTTGGAATGATTAAGAAGTTGATTAGGATAATAAGTATGAAGAAGGTGACGAAGTTGATATATGGAAGAAGTTATGTGGAGATGACGTGGAAAGCTTGACTAAAGAAAACTAACTTAACAAAATGTTTTTGTTATTTTTGAAATGATTTTTGATTTTTTTGATTTTTTGAGTTTTGTAATGTTTTTGGGTTTTCAAACTTTATATATTTTTTTGGATTTTTGAAAGTTTATGCTTTTTTGGATTTTTGAAATGTTATGATTGTTTTTGGATTTTTTATTTTAAAATAGAAAGAAAACAAATGAAACAAATGAAATTATAGACAAGCACGATTGCTAAGGCTTAATTTGGATGGTGTGTCCCCTTTTGGCTGCAAATGGGGAAGGTTTTAAACATTTATGCACATAAAACACACCAACAATCCTATTGAGGCTTCAACTAGGATATACAAGCTCAACTAGGGGATGTCCTCGATATACACAAGGTACGTGAGGCCCAAATTCATACATGAAAGAGAATAATGCCACACAACCAGGAGGAGAAGGTAACCCAAATCTCCACCTTCACTTCCCAAAGGTATAAAGTTATTTGAGGCTTAGCCAAGAGTGACAAGGTTCTACTTCCAAGAGAGGTGTCTTTGGATTCACCTCCCTCTATTTATACTCCACCCGAACATGGGAGTTGAGGTCACCCCTTGAGGTGATCAAATCCCCAAACAAACCTCCTAAAAAGAAAACAAAACAATGTACTTATTGTGCACTCAAGATCACCCTAAGGCGCAAGAGGATAGAATATGTATGCGGCCTTGAGGTTTAAAACACACTCGTTCTTTTTAATTCCAAACCCAAATGTGAAATGTTAATTTTAAGCCCAATTTTAAAATGTGTGGAAAACACTTTAAAAATAATGTCTAAGGTTAAAAATAATTACAAAATCAGATTCCTTGCATTTTTTTGATGAATTTTTTAAAAAATTTATTGTAAAATGATTTTTTATGCCCAAGTTATAAGTGTTTGAAGTTGAAAAGAAGGGA